>OY992876.1:82949883-82969883 GCA_963921405.1 Cepaea hortensis
GTGCCTGTCTGTGTATGTCTGTGCCCGTCTGTATGTCTGTCTGTGCCTGTCTGTGCCCGTCTGTGTGCGCGTCTGTGTCTGTATGTGTGTGTCTGTATGTGTGTGTCTGTCTCTGTGTGTCTGTCTATGCCCGTCTGTCTGTGTGTGTCTGTCTGTGTGTGTCTGTCTGTGTTTGTCTGTCTGAGTCGGGCTGTCTTGTGTGTCTGGCTGTCTGTGTCTGTCTGTATCTGTGCATGATTGTTTTTCTGTGCCTGTCTGTGTATGTATGTCTGTGCCTGTCTGTGCCCATCTGCCTGTCTGTATGTGTGTGTCTGTCTGTCTGTGTGTGTGTCTGTGCCTAGCTGTCTGTGTCTGGCTGTCTGTGTCTGTCTCTGTGTCTGTCTGTATCTGTGTATGTATATCTGTCTGTCTGTGTATGTCTGTCTGTGCCTGCCTGTGCCCGTCTGTGTGTGTGTCTGTCTGTCTGTGTGTGTCTGTGTCTGGCTGTCTGTGTCTGTCTCTGTGTCTGTCTCTGTGTCTGTCTGTATCTGTGTATGTATGTCTGTCTGTCTGTGTATGTCTGTCTGTGCCTGTCTGTGCTCGTCTGTGTGTGTCTGTCTGTATGTGTGTGTGTGTGTGTCTGTCTCTGTGCCTGTCTGTCTGTGTCTGGCTGTCTGTGTCTGTCTCTGTGTCTGTATGTTTCTGTGTATGTATGCCTGTCTGTGCCTGTCTGTGTATGTATGTCTGTGCCTGGCTGTATGTATGTCTGTGCCTGTCTGTCTGTCTGACTGTGCCTGTCTGTATGTCTGTCTGCGCCTGTCTGCCTGCGTATGTATGTCTGTGCCTGTCTGTATGTCTGTCTGTACCTGTCTGTATCTGTACCTGTCTGTATCTGTACCTGTCTGTATGTGTGCCTGTCTGTCTGTGTATGTCTGTGCCTGTCTGTATGTGCGTGTCTGTATGTCTGCGTGTGGGTGTCTGCCTGTCTATGCCTGTCTGCGCCTGTGTGGCTATCTGTGCCTGTCTGTGTGGGCCGCTGTCTGTTTCTGTCTGTATCCGTGTATATATGTATTTTGCCTGCGCCTGTCTCTGTGCGTCTGTGTCTGTATGTGTCTGTCTGGGTGCTCCTGTGTCTGTACTTGCCTAGGTGTGTCTGTGGTGGTGTGTGTGGGTCTCTGTGTGGGTCTCTGTACGCGTCTGTCTGTGTGTGTCTGTGCCCAGGCGTCTGTGTGTTTGTATATGCCTATGTGTCTCTGTGCGTCTGTATGTGCCTATGTGTCTCTGTGTGGCTGTGTGTGTCTGGCTCTGTGCGCGTCCGTGGGTGTCGAGGCGTCTGTGTGTGGCCGCGTGCTTGTCTTTGTGTGTGTCTCTGTGTGTGCCAGTGTGTATATGTCTCTACTGCCACCTCTATTGTCTCCGCCACAGCCTCTGCCGCCTCGATTGTCTCCTCTAGCACCTCCATTGCCGTCTCCACACCTCCTCTAGCACCTCCATTGCAACCTCTACACACCTCCTCGGTTCTCTCTCGACCGTCTCCTTTGTGGTGGCATCTGGGTTGGACAGAATTCGACAGCCACACAAGGTACACATTGCAGGTGTATCGACCCACCTAGGAGGCACCCCAGACGCCCACTACCCTTGGAGACACTCCTATTAGACATATGCAGTATACAGGTTTGAATAGCTAGAACCATAGCACAAGCAACCATGTCTATACAAGCAACTTTCGAGAGTATGGGTCTCCGCGCCGAAAAGGCCGTAGCACCCCACCTTCTTCTCGAAAACGCCTACGAGAGCAACCTCGTACCCGACATTGCGAAAGTCGACTACTTGGAGGGCAACCTCGGTCGCACCCATCTCCAACCGCTCGATGGACTTCCAGTCTTTGTCGACGATCTCTATGCGTTCGGCTATCTACAGCGCGAAGACTGTGTATCCAAGGGTGGAAGTATTTGCTGCACCTCGGGGGAGAATGGTAGCGCAAAGATGGTGGTTGGAGACATTTCCGCCGCCGACCGCAAAAGCTTGGGTACAGCCCCAGATGGCAGCCCCCGCGGGCACATCTACACTGCCATCGCCCACACAGTTGGAACCCACAACACCACCGCTGGTGGAACAATCCGAGCCACCATCGCAAGGATAGAGAGCGATACCAACTGTAGAGCCCTACAGAAGTGGCGAGAGATATACCCCAACACAGAGCCCGCAGCCATATTTGTAGCCAAACTCGATGTGTCCGAAATTCCAATGGCCGAGCTACTGGCCGAATTGCCGAGCTTCGAACGCCTGCTACACGTCCACGGCTATGGCCTCTATTGCATCGACTAAAAGTAAGCATATGTTGCTTGCAAGAAACTCACCTCAATGAAAATATAGCCTTCAAAATCAGAGGCTACCAGTGTTACCGATCTGACCCAAAGGACAGGCGAAAAGGTGGGATACTGACCCTTGTAAGAAATAACATCATGGCTTCCCAAATCAAAGTCTACATGGAAGGGGCTGAGTATCAGACACTTAAACTTAAGACAGGTAATACAGATCTACATCTGATCAATTACTACTGTCCAAGTGACCGCCCACAGGCACTGGACACTCTACCACTAAAAGAAAAAATGATTGTGTGTGGCGATTTCAACAGCCACTCGCAGAGCTGGGGCTATGATCACATGGACCAGAGAGGAGAGAGACTGGAAGACTGGCAGGATGAGAATAGATTCATGTTGATTAACAAGCCGTCCGACCCACATACTTTCTACTCGAGATCATGGCACTCTACAACTACACCTGACCTGGCTTTTCATTCACCAGACCTGGAGTGGAACATTACACGAATTGTTGGGAAACAACTTGGTGGCAGTGACCATCGGCCAGTCTTTCTAACCGTAGAAAATGAGCTTGTAAGTGAAAGCAGCACCCTCTCGAGGTGGAACTACAAGAAAGCAGACTGGGCAATGTACAAGCATCGCACCAGCATACTGGTTAGAAACCTGAACACTGAGAAAGACATAAATAAAGCAGTTGAAGAGTTTGGGAAATGCATACTACAGGCAGCGCGAGAAACAGTACCAAGAGGAGCCCGTAAACAATATAAACCCTACTGGAGTAGTGAACTGGAACAGTTGCATAATGATGTTGAAGTGTGTAGAAAGCAAGCAGAGGCCACACCCAGCCAAGAACACCACAATAAATTCCAGCATGCAAAAGCCAAATTTCAAAGGGCCAAGCTGCAGGCTAGACGGAAAAGCTGGCAGGAGAAAACGGAGTCTCTGAACTTTGAAAGAGACACAAGGAAATTGTGGAAGCTAATAAAACAGCTTAATGACGAGGGCACAGGGAGAAACTCAAAAATTGCACTACATAAAGATGGAAAAATCTTAACAAGAAAGCAAGCAGCTGACCATTTGGTGGACTCGTTCGCACAAGATAGCAATATCAAAATTAGTCCAGAGAAACAACAAGAGATTCGAGAGAAACGGCAACATACAGGACAGAAGGAAATAGGAACCTAGGAACAGAGGCCAAAACAAAGCTGTTGCAGATCTTCAATAACAGCTGGACCTTAGGCAGTGTTCCACAAGCCTGGAGAGAAGCAATCATGATACCCCTCCTAAAATCAGGGAAAGATGGTTCCATTGCCTCTAGCTACAGACCAATTAGCCTCACCAGCTGTCTCTGCAAAACACTGGAGCGCATCATCAATCACAGACTGCAGTGGTACATTGAAAGTAAAAACATCCTTGTGCCACAGCAGGCTGGCTTTAGGCAGTGCTACTCCACGGAAGATCAGACAACCTACCTCTCTCAAGAAATTGAGGATGCATTCCAAGAGAAGAAGCTGGTGCTTGCGGCATGGATAGATCTGAAGAAAGCCTTTGACAAAGTCTGGAAAGAAGGTCTGATGAAGAAACTGAGAAACTGCAAAGTCAATGGAAGAATGTACAAATGGGTGAAAGCATACTTGCACAACAGAAGAGCCCGAGTACAGATAGACGGACTCAAGAACAAGAAAGTACTACTGCGTCACGGTGTCCCCCAGGGCGGAGTCTTGTCCCCCACACTTTTTCTAATCTTCATCAATGATCTTGTTGCTCACCTACCGCATGGAATTAAAGCGGCAATGTACGCCGATGACCTGGTTCTATGGAGCACAAATGAATATGCATCAGTGGCCACCAGATTGCTACAAAGAGCTGTAGATACATTTGCTGCATGGGCAAATAGATGGTATGTCAGCATAAACACTGACAAGTGCAGCACCACCCTATTTACCCTCTCTCCAAAACAAAAGGCAGGGATCATCCAGATAAATGGAACACCCCTAAGAGAAGATAAAGAACCAACATACCTTGGAGTAACATTTGATGGCAAGCTGACATGGAGAAAGCACATCAACAAAGCAGTAGCAAAAGCCAGAAGGAAAATAGCCATCCTGAGAAAGCTAAGTGGAACCACATGGAGAGCCAGTACGAAAATACTTAGCAAAGTTTACCAACAGAGCATACGACCACACCTGGAATATGGGTCAACTGCGTGGTGTTCAGCATCAAATACCACACTACAAGAGCTGGACAAGGTGCAAAATCAAGCACTTAGAGTCATCACAGGAGGGATGAGATCAACCCCTATAGTGGAAATGGAGAAGATGGGGAGGACACAGGCACTGAGTGAGCGCAGAGATACGAAAACGCTAATAAAAGCAGAAAAGTTCCTCAGCTTGCCAGGCCACCCTATGAAGAACAGATTTGAAAACCTAGCTATGGGGCGGTTGAAAAGAAGTAGTTTTATCCACCAGGCCAAACGACTCTGCAGAGAAACCACTGATCTGGGACGCAGAGGTGTTTCCAAGGCACCAGGGCCGGGTTATATACTGGCCAAGACCTATTGACGCGTCCTCGTCGAGCGTCCTGGGCAACAGGTCCCTTCGGGGTCCTGGCTAAAGTCAGTAGGATCGCCGATTCCTCCGAAGTCGGAGAGTGTCTGCCTGTACGGCGAGGAACCACCAGTCTGCACACCAATAAGCCAGACATGGGACAACGGATACTCACGCAAAACTCAGGTCCTGTATGACATCACACTGATGTTGGACAACAGGATGCCTTCATCCGACATACAGGACTTCGCGTTGGAGCTCAAGCCAACGAACACAAGCAAGCAAGCAAGCACCACTGATCTGCCCACAGTTGGTATCCCCCTAACAACTATTCCAGAGCGAACTCCATGGAAAGATGAGCATAGACTATCGTTACAAATCCAGACAAAAGTGAGAGGAATATTTGACAAGGAAGAACAGAACAGTGTGCAGCGCAGAACAGCCACTCTCAGCTTCCTTGATGAAGAATACCCACAGGACCTTTGGATCCGAGTCTACACAGATGGGTCAGCACAAAATGCTGTTCGAAATGGAGGAGCGGGAGTGTACATAGAATACCCAAATAATACTAGGGACACAGCCAGAGTACCGACAGGAAAGTACTGCCATAACTATGATGCCGAAATTGAGGCAATCAAGATAGCAACAGAGAAATTACTAAATAACAGCAATGGTACACAACCTGTGGTGTTACTAACAGATGCAAAATCAGTACTCGAGGCGCTCCTCTCTGGGAAATTGCCAGTACTAAGGACACTACTTTCTGAACTTAGCAGTCAGCATAAAGTCACCATACAGTGGATACCATCCCACTGTGGAGTACCCGGAAACGACAGAGCTGATCAATTGGCTAAGGAAGGAGCCAAAGAGGAACAGCCTGATGTGCCCGTTACATACCACCAAAAGAAAAGAATGATCAAATCAGTCAGAAAGCCACCAAAACCTGCTCAAGATGACTACCACATTATGGACAGACCAGAACAAGTCATTATTCTGCGCCTCAGAACAGGACACAATAGATTACGCAACCACATGTATACAAAATTCAAGATTGGTGAAACAGCCATGTGCACATGTGGATTGGCGTCGCAGACAGCAGAGCACACACTCCAAGACTGCCCAAAATATAACATATCTAGGCAAACCTTCTGGCCTAGAGAGACAACAGTGGAAGATAAACTCTATGGACCACTGTGTGAACTGAAAAAAAAAAACAGTTCAATTCATGCAAGAGACGACATTGCAGATATAGACATATTTCAAGCGAACGAAAGAAGAAGAAGAAGAAGCATCGACTATACCCAGGATTTCTCTGGTGTTCTCGATCGCCAGGCGTTGGTGGAATACCTATGTGCGAACCACGACTTCCGCGAGCAGGGGAGCCTAGCCACAGCCATAGGAGACGACAAGCCCACAATTCTCGACAATACCAACAGTGTAGGACGGCACGTATGTACCTGGGTCCAGAGCTGCGAGTTTGGGTACACGACCCGCACCAAGATATACAACAAAGTCGTCTCGAACTTCGAGGCTGGCGAAATCCGCGAATCGTTTGGCGGACATCTAGCAGACTATGCCGACTGCCCCAACCAACACCTCCGCCAAACATTCCAACATCCAGACACCCAAACACGTGGTTGCACCCGTATCGAAGTGTCCCTATATGCCTGTCGCGGGCGCGCTCTGTCGGCAACAACCGCCACCGAGGTCCTGCAAGAAACGCTAGCCTTGGTCTCGCCGCCAACGGGCGGATTGTTTGTTGTGCAACCACCAGCCAAACAATGGGAAAAACTTGCTGCATGTCTCGACCGCTGCTTGGTTCTGGCCAACCGACCACAGGGAGAAATCTATGTGGGGTGGTACGCCCACACCACCACCTGACGGCTGTCGGGTGTTCGAATCCACCCCACCCAGGAAAAGGTCGACAACGATGCAACCTGGGAGCGGGCGGTACTATGGGCCGCAGCAGACTTTGGCTTTCGCGCTTGCCCAATCTTTCGGCTCGACATTCTAGAGGCCAAGGCCGAGACGGGTGTGGAGCTCGCACCTCTCCGCTGCTATGCCAAGGACAAAGATGCAAAAACCACCCTAGCCGCCAGCAAGAGACCAACAGCGCTCCACCCCAACGGCCCGCCCCTCCAGACCATATTTCCAGAGCCCCCAACCGTTTCCTGGACCTGGAGGAGCAAGAAGTGCCATGCAATTGGTGTGGAGGTATCCTCCTACGATCTGGAGGAGG
Source organism: Cepaea hortensis (assembly GCA_963921405.1). NCBI lineage: Eukaryota > Metazoa > Mollusca > Gastropoda > Stylommatophora > Helicidae > Cepaea > Cepaea hortensis. Next base: position 82,956,972 of record OY992876.1, read on the forward strand.
TACCCCAAATCGCCCAAGAACGTGTTGTCTCGCTCCTTTCGACCAGAGCCCGCGAAGACCGTCTCCTACAAATCCAAGATGCAGCAGCAGCCGAAGCCTGGCGCCGTCGCATGTGGGAGGAGCAGGAGGCGGAAGTACAGAGACGAGCCACAGAACTCGAACGACTGCACCAATATGCAACAGCTAGCGGGATATACAAAGAAAGGAAGAAGCATATATACGAGGAGGTGGAACGGGGACTGCAAGGAGACACAGCGAAACTTTCCGCTATGGTGGGCCACCTGGAAATCCTCGGGTATAGGCGACAGGGGCAAACACTCCCCAGAGTAGTTGTGTGCAAAGATGGGGAAACTACACCCAGCGCTGTATGGGCCACCAGAGGGTTGGAGAAACTTCTCACCGCAACCGAAAATTGTTTCGAGCGTCGTATAGACTGCTACAACCGCACAACTTTCTGGCTCCCAGCCATTGGAGCGAAGGGGATCTCCAAGCTGGAAATCGATGTACTTCCAGCCAGTACCTTCTACAACGAAGAAAGTCGAGAGATACACTGGAACAAAATCCAAGTCGTCCGCACCCCAAAACCCGAACAGCTAGCACTCCTCCAACAGATAGCGAGTGTAGCCGACGAACAGGCACCACGCCTACAAGAGCTCCAGGCCACACTCGCACAGGTTCCTCCACCCAAGGCAAAGGATACATCGAAGACTACAGATCTTCCAGCTGGGGTGTATCTGTGTCGGCGGTATTCCGTAGGGACTTTCCAAGGCACACAACGCATAGTCCTGTTTCTTTCCCCAACCAACGCAGAAGGCGAGCCGTCTACAGACGTAGAAACCCCTGTGTATGGACACTATCTCGCCGCAGAAGTTGCCAGACTTGGTGGACCCACCGAGCTCGAGTAAATGCATTCCCCAATGTTCTGCCGCCTCGGCGATATTCGAACCACACCACAGAAAAAGAAGGCTCGCCTGGTCGTGCTAGCAGCCATTTGCAAATAGAATACCTTGGGCGGCATGTCTAGGAGGCCACAAACCCACCTGGAATGCAAAACAAATAAGCGCCACCACAACCTACAACATACAGCTCGGCATACTCTGGGGAGACCCACGCCGCCGCCGTCTCGCGCGAAATATGGCCCAAGATAGTAGCCGGACCCTTCCACTCGGTAGCCCGCCGTTCGAGCTCCCCAAGATCTACCAACTCGTGCTTCTCTGCCCGGCTATCGTATTCCGCCTGGGCAACACGAAATTGTTCGTACACAAAGTGGGGGGTACACCCTCCTCGTACAAAGTCCATCTCGCAAACAGCTGTAGGGGTTTGCCGTGTGCACGGCTTTCTTTTCCAACTCTACATCTCGAAATGGAAAACTAGTAGGTCTACACAGCGCCAAAAAGACTACCAAGGAAGATGGAGAGAGTGCAACTGTCGTAGGGATTCGCAGCGTGCACTGCCTTTTTTCCACATAGGATCTAGATAGCTACCACATAGGATCTAGATAGCAACCTAGCACCTGCTAGCATATGTCTAGCACAAGCCAAGCAGTTGTCCAGCACCAGCCTAGCACAAGCCAAGCAGTTGTCCAGCACCAGCCTAGCACAAGCCAAGCAGTTGTCTAGCAACAGCCTAGCACAAGCCAAGCAGTTGTCTAGCAACAGCCTAGGTGCTAGGTTGCTATCTAGATCCTATGTGGTGGCTATCTAGATCCTATGTGGTAGCTATCTAGATCCTATGTGGTAGAGCCTCGGCTAGCATATAGATTCGTGCCTAGGTGCTAGGCAGCTATCTAGATCCTATTTGGTAGAGCCTCGGCTGGCATATAGATTCGGGCCTAGGGGCTAGGCAGCTATCTAGATCCTATGTGGTAGAGCCTATCGAACCACCGCGGCTAGCATATAGATTCGAGCCTTCCAAGATATAGAATGGAGTTTGCACGGCATGTTCCATTGCGCGAATTATGCCCACCTCCATATTGTTGTTTCTACGACAGTTGCAGACTGTCCATCTTCGTCGGTAGTCTTTGTGGTGCTGTGTAGACCTACTAGTTTTCCATTTCGTGGTGTAGAGTTGGAAAAAAGGCAGTGCACGCTGCGAATCCCTACGACAGTTGCACTCTCTCCATCTTCCTTGGTAGTCTTTTTGGCGCTGTGTAGACCTACTAGTTTTCCATTTCGAGATGTAGAGTTGGAAAAGAAAGCCGTGCACACGGCAAACCCCTACAGCTGTTTGCGAGATGGACTTTGTACGAGGAGGGTGTACCCCCCACTTTGTGTACGAACAATTTCGTGTTGCCCAGGCGGAATACGATAGCCGGGCAGAGAAGCACGAGTTGGTAGATCTTGGGGAGCTCGAACGGCGGGCTGCCGAGTGGAAGGGTCCGGCTACTATCTTGGGCCATATTTCGCGCGAGACGGCGGCGGTGTGGGTCTCCCCAGAGTATGCCGAGCTGTATGTTGTAGGTTGTGGTGGCGACTATTTGTTTTGCATTCCAGGTGGGTTTGTATCCTCCTAGACATGCCGCCCAAGGTATTCTATTTGCAAATGGCTGCTAGCACGACCAGGCGAGCCTTCTTTTTCTGTGGTGTGGTTCGAATATCGCCGAGGCGGCAGAACATTGGGGAATGCATTTACTCGAGCTCGGTGGGTCCACCAAGTCTGGCAACTTCTGCGGCGAGATAGTGTCCATACACAGGGGTTTCTACGTCTGTAGACGGCTCGCCTTCTGCGTTGGTTGGGGAAAGAAACAGGACTATGCGTTGTGTGCCTTGGAAAGTCCCTACGGAATACCGCCGACTCAGATACACCCCAGCTGGAAGATCTGTAGTCTTCGATGTATCCTTTGCCTTGGGTGGGGGGACCTGTGCGAGTGTGGCCTGGAGCTCTTGTAGGCGTGGTGCCTGTTCGTCGGCTACACTCGCTATCTGTTGGAGGAGTGCTAGCTGTTCGGGTTTTGGGGTGCGGACGACTTGGATTTTGTTCCAGTGTATCTCTCGACTTTCTTCGTTGTAGAAGGTACTGGCTGGAAGTACATCGATTTCCAGCTTGGAGATCCCCTTCGCTCCAATGGCTGGGAGCCAGAAAGTTGTGCGGTTGTAGCAGTCTATACGACGCTCGAAACAATTTTCGGTTGCGGTGAGAAGTTTCTCCAACCCTCTGGTGGCCCATACAGCGCTGGGTGTAGTTTCCCCATCTTTGCACACAACTACTCTGGGGAGTGTTTGCCCCTGTCGCCTATACCCGAGGATTTCCAGGCGGGCCACCATCGCGGAAAGTTTCGCTGTGTCTCCTTGCAGTCCCCGTTCCACCTCCTCGTATATATGCTTCTTCCTTTCTTTGTATATCCCGCTAGCTGTTGCATATTGGTGCAGTTGTTCGAGTTCTGTGGCTCGTCTCTGTACTTCCGCCTCCTGCTCCTCCCACATGCGACGGCGCCAGGCTTCGACTGCTGCTGCATCTTGGATTTGTAGGAGACGGTCTTCGCGGGCTCTGGTCGAAAGGAGCGAGACAACACGTTCTTGGGCGATTTGGGGTACCTCCTCCAGATCGTAGGAGGATACCTCCACACCAATTGCATGGCACTTCTTGCTCCTCCAGGTCCAGGAAACGGTTGGGGGCTCTGGAAATATGGTCTGGAGGGGCGGGCCGTTGGGGTGGAGCGCTGTTGGTCTCTTGCTGGCGGCTAGGGTGGTTTTTGCATCTTTGTCCTTGGCATAGCAGCGGAGAGGTGCGAGCTCCACACCCGTCTCGGCCAAGGCCTCTAGAATGTCGAGCCGAAAGATTGGGCAAGCGCGAAAGCCAAAGTCTGCTGCGGCCCATAGTACCGCCCGCTCCCAGGTTGCATCGTTGTCGACCTTTTCCTGGGTGGGGTGGATTCGAACACCCGACAGCCGTCCGGTGGTGGTGTGGGCGTACCACCCCACATAGATTTCTCCCTGTGGTCGGTTGGCCAGAACCAAGCAGCGGTCGAGACATGCAGCAAGTTTTTCCCATTGTTTGGCTGGTGGTTGCACAACAAACAATCCGCCCGTTGGCGGCGAGACCAAGGCTAGCGTTTCTTGCAGGACCTCGGTGGCGGTTGTTGCCGACAGAGCGCGCCCGCGACAGGCATATAGGGACACTTCGATACGGGTGCAACCACGTGTTTGGGTGTCTGGATGTTGGAATGTTTGGCGGAGGTGTTGGTTGGGGCAGTCGGCATAGTCTGCTAGATGTCCGCCAAACGATTCGCGGATTTCGCCAGCCTCGAAGTTCGAGACGACTTTGTTGTATATCTTGGTGCGGGTCGTGTACCCAAACTCGCAGCTCTGGACCCAGGTACATACGTGCCGTCCTACACTGTTGGTATTGTCGAGAATTGTGGGCTTGTCGTCTCCTATGGCTGTGGCTAGGCTCCCCTGCTCGCGGAAGTCGTGGTTCACACATAGGTATTCCACCAACGCCTGGCGATCGAGAACACCAGAGAAATCCTGGGTATAGTCGATGCAATAGAGGCCATAGCCGTGGACGTGTAGCAGGCGTTCGACAAATATGGCTGCGGGCTCTGTGTTGGGGTATATCTCTCGCCACTTCTGTAGGGCTCTACAGTTGGTATCGCTCTCTATCCTTGCGATGGTGGCTCGGATTGTTCCACCAGCGGTGGTGTTGTGGGTTCCAACGGTGTGGGTGATGGCAGTGTAGATGTGCCCGCGGGGGCTGCCATCTGGGGCTGTACCCAAGCTTTTGCGGGCGGCGGCGGAAATGTCTCCAACCACCATCTTTGCGCTACCATTCTCCCCCGAGGTGCAGCAAATACTTCCACCCTTGGATACACAGTCTTCGCGCCGTAGATAGCCGAACGCATAGAGATCGTCGACAAAGACTGGAAGTCCATCGAGCGGTTGGAGATGGGTGCGACCGAGGTTGCCCTCCAAGTAGTCGACTTTCGCAATGTCGGGTACGAGGTTGCTCTCGTAGGCGTTTTCGAGAAGAAGGTGGGGTGCTACGGCCTTTTCGGCGCGGAGACCCATACTCTCGAAAGTTGCTTGTATAGACATGGTTGCTTGTGCTATGGTTCTAGCTATTCGAACCTGTATACTGCATATGTCTAATAGGAGTGTCTCCAAGGGTAGTGGGCGTCTGGGGTGCCTCCTAGGTGGGTCGATACACCTGCAATGTGTACCTTGTGTGGCTGTCGAATTCTGTCCAACCCAGATGCCACCACAAAGGAGACGGTCGAGAGAGAACCGAGGAGGTGTGTAGAGGTTGCAATGGAGGTGCTAGAGGAGGTGTGGAGACGGCAATGGAGGTGCTAGAGGAGACAATCGAGGCGGCAGAGGCTGTGGCGGAGACAATAGAGGTGGCAGTAGAGACATATACACACTGGCACACACAGAGACACACACAAAGACAAGCACGCGGCCACACACAGACGCCTCGACACCCACGGACGCGCACAGAGCCAGACACACACAGCCACACAGATACACATAGGCACATACAGACGCACAGAGACACATAGGCATATACAAACACACAGACGCCTGGGCACAGACACACACAGACAGACGCGTACAGAGACCCACACAGAGACCCACACACACCACCACAGACACACCTAGGCAAGTACAGACACAGGAGCACCCAGACAGACACATACAGACACAGGAGCACCCAGACAGACACATACAGACACAGGCAAAATACATATATACACGGATACAGACAGAAACAGACAGCGGCCCACACAGACAGGCACAGACAGCCACACAGGCGCAGACAGGCATAGACAGGCAGACACCCACACGCAGACATACAGACACGCACATACAGACAGGCACAGACAGACACAGACATACACAGACAGACAGGCACACATACAGACAGGTACAGATACAGACAGGTACAGATACAGACAGGTACAGACAGACATACAGACAGGCACAGACATACATACACAGGCAGACAGGCGCAGACAGACATACAGACAGGCACAGACAGACAGACAGACAGACAGACAGGCACAGACATACATACAGCCAGGCACAGACATACATACACAGACAGGCACAGACAGGCATACATACACAGAAACATACAGACACAGAGACAGACACAGACAGCCAGACACAGACAGACAGGCACAGAGACAGACACACACACACACATACAGACAGACACACACAGACGAGCACAGACAGGCACAGACAGACATACACAGACAGACAGACATACATACACAGATACAGACAGACACAGAGACAGACACAGAGACAGACACAGACAGCCAGACACAGACACACACAGACAGACAGACACACACAGACGGGCACAGACAGGCACAGACAGACATACACAGACAGACAGACATACATACACAGATACAGACAGACACAGAGACAGGCACAGACAGCCAGACACAGACAGCTAGGCACAGACACACACAGACAGACAGACACACACATACAGACAGGCAGATGGGCACAGACAGGCACAGACATACATACACAGACAGGCACAGAAAAACAATCATGCACAGATACAGACAGACACAGAGACAGACACAGACAGCCAGACACACAAGACAGCCCGACACAGACAGACAAACACAGACAGACACACACAGACAGACACACACAGACAGACAGGCATAGACAGACACACAGAGACAGACACACATATACAGACACAGACGCGCACACAGACGGGCACAGACAGACACAGACAGACATACAGACGGGCACAGACATACACAGACAGGCACACATACATACATACACAGATACAGACAGACACAGAAACAGACACAGACAGCCAGGCACAGGCAGACACAGACAGACTCACACAGACAGACAGAGACAGACACACAGAGACAGACAGACAGACACACATACGCGCACACACAGACGGGCACAGACAGACACAGACATACATACAGACTGGCACAGACATACATACACAGATACAGACACATAGACAGACACAGACAGCCAGACAGGCAGCCAGACACAGGCAGCCAGACACAGGCAGGCACAGGCAGGCAGGCACAGACAGATACACAGACACACACAAGCGCACACGGCCTTGTACAAACACACAGACAGACACAGAGGCAGCAGAGGCGGCAACTACGATAGAGAGTACAGAGACGACAATCCCTAGTGCGACAGACAATAGATGCAACAACCTCCCATTGCGACGGACCCCTAGCACGATAGACCCCCGGTGTGGCCGGCTCCTACGATATTTGCTGGCCTGCTAGTATGTACGACAAAAAAATAAGAAATTGTTGCTCGCACTCGGGGTTGCCCCGGCGATTTTTGTGCTATAGTTACCGCCAGGTGTGCGCCCCGGGGCCTTGGGGGGTGGGGCCCCGAGGTGGGGTCCCCTAGGGGCTGCTGTTTTGGCTCCCCTCCACTACCACCACCCTTTTGGCCCCAAACCCCCAATATACATCTACTCAGACAGTGATGGAGATCCATTGCAGCCAACCTTCATTACGGAGACGGCACCTGATTGTTTGATTGATTGAATGGTTAGATTTGCAGATGGTTCTTCTTCTGTGTTCTCGTCATGCAGTGTTCTTGCAGTCTCTGTTTGGCTGATTTCTTTACATATTTTGTCTATATATGTTATAAACAAGAGAGGTGACAGGACACAACCTTGTCGTACTCCGGATCTTATGGTGAAGGGTTCTGAGTGTCCTCCAGTTGTTCTCACTATGCATTCACGGTTGTTGTATAAGCTTCTACATAGGTTTGTTAGATGTGCACTCACTCCATATTGTTTAAGGATTTCCCACAGCTTGTTTCTATCTACTCTATCAAATGCCTTTTCTTGGCCGACAAAGGCTAAGTAGAGTGTTTCATTGAATTCGATTGATTTTTCTATAAGTTGTCTAAGAGCAAAAATGGCATCTATACATCCTTTGTTTTTCCTAAATCCAAGTTGTGTTTCGCTTAGCTGGGGTTCTATAATAATTCGTAATCTTTTCTAAAGAAGTTTGCAAAATATTTTCCCAGTATGACTCAACAGTGAAATGGCTCTGTATTGTGTGGAGTCTTTTTTGCTGCCTTTGTTTTTCCAAATTGGGACAATTGTGGCATTTCCCCAGTCTCGTAGTGTCTGTTGTTCTACCCAAACATGGTTGATAGTCTATGTAGCCATGCTGTTCCTACTTCTCTTGCTAGTTTAATTAGTTCATTTTGGTATTTCATTTTGGTATTTCATCTTGTCCTGGTGATTTGTTCAATGGGACTAATATGATGGCTTCTATAATTTCGTATTTCAGTATGTCTGGTTCTAGTTCTTCGGTGGCATCTGCGTCGGTTTCTTGAAATCACCACAAATATCAACATCACGGTGTGCATGAGTTGAGTTGATCTAAGAGCCAACATCGCTGCACCCATTCGTATACGCGCTCCGTTCCTTCGTTCAACAGCCAGCGAAGAATCAAACTACTAATTGTTCACAACGATATCTGATTGAAAGTTCTCCAGGTCTTCTCTCTCAGCTTTGAGATTTTCCAGAACCCCTGCCGATCCCCCTCAATCTCATCCTTTCCGCATACAGGTTTTCAATCTGTTCCTCCACTTTCTCCACCTGATCCCACAGGCGCTTGACCACCTCTCCCTTTTCTATAGGTAATCTACCACCAAGAGGTGCATTCCCTACCAGCCTATCAATACCCCCCCCCCCCCCCCCGCCGAACCCCCGCATGGCAAGGGCAAAAAATCCATACAATTCTCACAATTTGTGACCTCTAAGTGAGGGTACCCATTTGACACGAATGAGTTCATTTCTCCACCTTACTTAGCATACTCCTTGAGTCCGTGATGAATGCAGTGTGTGTTGCAGTGGTCTCCTCTAACCAACGAAATGCCGCTGTCACAGCTTCCACCTCCATTCTCATGCTGGAGGTCGTAGTCTCATATGCCAGTCCTTCAAGCATAGTCCATTAGCCTTCGCGATGAAACCCAACGTAGGTCAGAATGGCCGAATGGATAAGAACGCGTGTTCTTAAACATCCAGTGTACTGATGCTGAGGTAAAGGGTTCAACCCCTACACCGAACAGTTGGACTAAAATGTTGACCTATCGTTCTTGACTTTGGGACGTAAATTACAAGTACCTCTGAAGTCGGAGTGGGTTCACCTGATAGCGAGGGACACTATTAAAACTGGATCGATGCCTTCCGCCAACCGATTGCCAAACAGTCTCAACTGTTTGACCACTTCATCAATATATTGGCAAGATCTTGGCAGTCCGTTTGTTTCTTTCGTTTGCGATCCCTTGCTTATTTTTAATAGATTATGTGGTTGTTTCGGGATTTGAAATTTAAATATTGAGCACAACCCACTACTGGCAACGCCGATCGCATTCTGGTATGAACCTAAGGCCTATCCACGTCAATATGGAAGCACTATACTATACAAACAAGGGCGAAACTCGAGTATAGTGCTTCCATATTGACGTGGATAGGCCTTAGGTTCATACCAGAATGCGATCGGCGTTGCCAGTAGTGGGTTGTGCTCAATATTTATTTTTAATACCCTGAAACGAAGTTTTATGCCGAAAGAAGGTTTTTCATTTACACACAGGCGGAAAATGGACACACGAGAGGAAGAAAATGGATGAATATTGAGGGAAAATTCTTAGTTAAAAGTTTTGTTTACTTTTCTGATTTGACAACGGCTTCGACCCTAATTTTCGGCCTCACATATTTACATTAGATAATAGTTTTAAATAATTTAGATTGTAATTATTCTGATTTAAAGGACTTTGTGAACGATTCTAAACTGATAGCACATGTTAAATGTGGTTGTTTGGTTAAAATTAACTGTGTATGAATGTAAACAAAACAACCTGGGCTACCTTAGCTGGTTAGCCGCTAACCGTGACAGTTTGTCATCATGTCGAATTAGCTAATGGGCCACATTTGTGCCCCTAAAGTTTGCTTTGCCTATCACAAAGTATTTAAGGAGTATTTAAATAATTAAATTTAAAAGAGGCACTGTTCCGAATTCCGGTCCCAAATAGTTCCGCAGTGAATGTAGTGAATAAGAATCCCTTACAGGACCTCATTGTGTGATTACTTCCGTTTTGACTACTTCCTTAGTTACATATAAATAAATACGGAGATACCGATACTGATACAGAGGCTTTCAATACACTTGTTTCTACTTGATGTAAAGAAATATTATAATGCTAGGCAGACCATCAGCTCGGGTAGAGTGTTACAACTGGATGCTGTGTAACAATCCACTGTTGGGAGGATTTGATGCTCAGGGACAGTCAGTGGTCTTTGAAGTTGACGAGAGCTACTTTTTTCCACCGAAAGTACCACCGTGGTCACTTTCATCGTGGTCAATGGGTAGTTGGCCTGGTTGAACGTGGTAGAGGTCGTTGCTGGTTGGAAGTTGTGGAAAGGCGAGATGCGACAACACTGGAACGCATTATAAGTGATCACGTCTTACCAGAAACGACCATTGTCACCGATGCCTGGCGAGGCTACAACAACGTCGGTCAACTAAACCATGGCATCTACGATCATGCAGTTGTTCATGCCAATAACGTTGTTGACCCTGTACACAGTGACATTCACACCCAAACAATTGAAGGGTTGTGGATGCAAGTAAAAAGGAAACAAAGATACCAAGGTGGCACTAGTCGTACAGTGTTTAACACTTATTTAGCAGAATTTCAGTGCCGCCACAGTCACAAAGTACATGTTTTCGGACAATATTTACAACTTTTGTGCCACAATTTCGAGATATAATTTCATATATTGATGCAGGCTGCTGTAGGTTTGATTGATCATTATCATTGTCACCAGGCTGCTGTGGGTTTGATTGATCATTCTCTGAAGCATGATTTTTATTTGCGCTCCCTTGCTTTGAACTCAAGCGTAGTCTATACGCAATACATATTCATGCATTGGACTGAACTTTGAACTCAAGTGTAGTCCATACACACTATTTCAAGTAATGCTGGAATGAACTTTGCATGTGGATTAGCTTCCCCTATTAACAGTGTCCCTTGCCATCAAGTGAATGCACTCCGACTTCAGAGGTACTTGTAATTTACATCTCCAAGCAAGGACGATAGGTCAGCATTTTGGTCAAACTGCCCGGTGTAGGGGTTGAGCCCCTTACCTCGGCATCATCACACCGGATGTTTAAGAACACGTGTTCTTATCCATTCGGCCATGCTGGCCTACAAGTATGGAGTTGAACCCAGGGATCTGAGTCAGAGACCAAATATAACTAGAAAACATTGTCAAATGAATTTTGTAAACATAAACAATACATATTACCATGTTATGAGACACATCCACCACCCACCCACACATCCCCCATTCACCCCAACTCCCCCACCCAACCACACACACAACCCAGATACACATACATGCCTCCACCCATCCACCACATTGTGTGTGTAAGTGTGCATGCATGCAGTGTATGCGAGGGAGTGTATCTTCGGGTGTTATGTGAGTACGTGTGCGTAAGTATATGGATGTGTGTAGGTGTGTGTGTGTGCGTGGGTATATGTGTGTATTTGCGTGTGTATTTTGTATGTGAATGTGTGTATGTACATGTGAGAGAGAGAGAGAGAGAGGGAGAGAGAGAGCAAGAGAGAGAGAGCAAGAGAGAGAGAGCAAGAGAGAGAGAGAGAGAGAGAGAGAGAGAGAGAGAGAGAGAGTTCAATTGCATCACTAAAGTTTACGCTACATAATGTACATGTAAAATTATTTCTCCACTTCTTGCAATTGCGAGAATTCTCACGACAATCGTCATTGTCTCAATTGTGTGTAAAGTGTGGGAGTTTGTTCTTATTAGTTTCAGTGATCATGTGAGGCATCATGTATGTGTCTAGATGTGAGGATGTGTGTATGAGTGTGTATGTGAGGGATATGGGTGTGTGTGGGGATGTGGGGAATGTATGTGTGGAGGGGTTGTATGTGGGGGATGTGTATGGGTTAATGGGTGATGTGTGGATGTGTGAAGGGATTTGTAGTCGGTGTTGGATGTATGTGTATGTGAGGGATATGTGTGTGTGTGTGTGGGGGGGGGGAGGGATATTTGAGAGGATAGTTGGAAGTATGTGGGTGTTGGTGGGTTGGGAGGGGTGTGGGTAGGAAGTGTGTGTTTGGGTGGGTGAATGGGTGTGTAGGAGATTGTGTGGGTTGAGGGATGGGTGTGTAATCGGTGTGAGGGGTGTCTGTGAATGGGATATGTCTGTGTGAGTGGGAGTGTGTGAGTGTGGATGGGGTAAATGTGAGTAGGTGCAGGATGTATGTGTGGGTGGTGAGGATGTTTGTAGGTGGAGGATGTGTGAGTGGGTGGGGAGATGTGTGGGCGGAGATGTGTGTGGGGGATGTGTGTGTGTGGGGGGAATGCGTTTATGGGTGGAGTTTTGTGTGGGAGGGGAGATGTGGGGGATATGTGGGATGTGCAGGTGATTGAAGGATGCATGCGAGGATGGGGGATGTGTGTTTGGCTAGGTGGTTGGGGTATGTGTGGGTGGGAGGGTAGACGAGAGATGCATGTGTTGATGGGCACGTGGGTGATGTGTGTGTGTGAGTGGTTGATGGATTGTACGTGAGTGGGTGGATGTGTGTGAGAGATGAGTGTATGGGTGGGGGAGGTGTGTAATTGTGAGAAGATGTGTGTGAGCGGCGGATGTGTGTTTGTGGTGTATATGTGGGTGGCGGGGTGTGTGTGGGTGGGAGGTGTGTGATTTTGGGTTATGGGTGGGGGATATGTGTGGGCAGGTGGGGAGATGTGTTTATGGGTGGGGATGTGTGTATAGGTAGGGATGTGTAGTTGAGAGATGGCAAATATTGGGTGGGTGGGTGTAGGTTGGCTGATGTGTGTGTGGGTGGGTGGGTGGGGAAAATTGTGAGAGTGCGGGATATGTGTGTGGATAGGTGCAGGAT
>OY992876.1:82972383-83072284 GCA_963921405.1 Cepaea hortensis
TTTTCTAGAGACTATTACTGTCGGTAACTGAATTTGTTTTCTGAACGGCCGACACTTATACCATTCAATGCAATGTTTTCCGTAAATAAATTGGAGAATAAAAACACCAAACATCAGGCTGCACACATTATTGCCAGGCTTATTTCACTGCATCTCGTCAGTTGCATACTACAGCATTCTCACACCATTAACTAAAGCAATAAGAACAGTATTTCAAACTTAAATATAAATCACATATATTCCCACAGTAATTTGAATTATCTACCACTGGCAACTTACTGTCTTAACAGACGATAGATTTAAATATTGAGCACAACCCACCGCTGGCAGGTTGTGCTCAATGTTTATACCCTCCCAATTGCGCTCTTCCGCCCGAAGCCGTTGGCACAATGTGGGGTGTCGGGTTTGGTAAGCGCCGCCCAACGATCGAGGCTAACAGAAATGATGTTGGATGGACTGGTGCGGTGGTGTCGAGCGAATATCATCAGCAAAATAAGCGTTTAAAAGGCTTTTAAAAAAAGTCGCTTAAAAGTCGACAAGGTCGACTTCATTGCACCGGGTTTATCCCATATGGCTCGGTCTCTTCCCGCAGCGCGGAAAGCGTCGCACAAAGCACGAACGCCGTAGCTTTTTTTTTAGCGACGACCCACAGGATACGTTGTCTTAAACATTTAACTCGTAAACCGAAGGGCGCGGCCCGGAATCGAACCCACAACCTTCGAAGCACGAGTCAAACGGCTTGATCACTTCGCCACAGAGACTCCCACAGAGACAAAAAAATAAAGTAACGTAAACAAAACGATATATAGGATCTCTTCATTGAGTAAAATCTTCTAACAATACAAAATACAATTGATTACAAAAAAGGCAATCAAAAGTTAGCTAATTTTGTCAATATGCCGAATAACTGTCTTTGTACATAATTATCTTGTCGCTTTCGCTTAATTAATTTATGAAAATTGAAAAAAAAAAAAAATTACCACATTTTGCCGGTGGGGAATCGAACCACGGTCTCCTGCGTTACAGGCGGAGACACTTACCGCTATGCCACTGAGATTACGACAAAAGATTAGCAAAAATATGTCATGTAGTCAGTCCCGATGACATCACATAGACTTGCCTTTGACCCATTGCCTTTGACCCATTACCTTTGATCCATTGAGGCTCTGTAAGATATACCAAAATCACGTATTCACTGCGGAACTATTTGGGACCGCAATTCGGAAGAGTGCCTTAAAAGAATAATAATTATAACTAAATAAAAAATAGCGTAAATTTTGTGTTTATCAGCAGAAAACAGTCAAAACCTGTCTCGTGATTTTCCGACATTTTCTATTTTATGTGACAATGATGCGCTTCGAAATAGGATGTTTTTATTATAATTTATTGGTGTTATGGAGCCTTTCTAGTGATATTTGTGTAGCAAAGTGGTGTAGTTATCATAATTCAGTAAGTTTCATTGGATTATAAACAGCGTTGGAGCAGTAGCACCTTGGTAAGTTGAAATTTCACATACTTGTCACCCCTGTCATCAATTTATTTTTTACAACATCTGCTAATATTATTATTATATTTCTAACTTTTAGCAACAGTAGCAATACAAATGTGTTCTTTGTGCAATGTCCTTTAATTTGATATATAATACAATATATTTACTACCATTTTAACAATTTTTAGATCATTATTATGAGACACCCCTACTTCCCATTTTCTGCCATCAATTTCTGCTTGGGCAAAACCCATTTTTTGTTTGGCACTGAATCAGTTAACAGGGAATGCTAATCCACAAGCAAAATGTAGTCCTTCGCTACTAGAAGTATTGTGTATGGACTACGCTTGAGTTCAAAGCGAGCGAGCGCAAAAAAATGAAATAAAAATAGAATAAATAAACACAAAAAAATAAAAACAAACCCTAACCACTACGTCTGTTTATCACCACCGATCCATCGGTGTAGATGACTATGTCACCTTAATGTGTGTTACTCTGGATAAATTGGTGCATCTCAAACTCTGCGCGGTACGCTGCCCATTCTCTGCACCCAAGACCCACTGTTACTTTGACATTGTACCAGTCCGCCCTGTCTTCCGTTAGTTTAACCCACTCTTTTTCACTACTAATGGTCTCTAGATCACACATCTGGCGTATAGATATTTCTGCCTGTGTCACCCAGGACCTGTCTCGTTTCAGTCTATGATTCTTGACCAATGACTGCATGCATAGGGTGATCTCTATCTGCAGTAACTTTCACGTACCATTTGGCTTGAAGGATACCTATGCCTGTCCGCCATTGTTTGTGGTGTCATGATATGCCTCATGCATATAATTGGTGTGTCCTTTGTGGACCCAAGGATCACCCGCATGGTTGCATTCTTTATGCGCTCCGATCTTTCAAGCTGGCTCTTTGACTATCAGAAACCCCAAACTATACTCGATGACAGAAATTATTAACTGCTGAAAGAGCACCGTCATAACATCTGATGGGAGATGCCTCGAAGAGATTAGAACAAGAATTGCCATTGCGAAGGTAGCCTTTTGCAAGATGAAAAACATATTGACCAATAAAAAGATATCAGTTGAAACGAGAAAAAGAGTGTTGAAGTGCTACATTGAACCTGTACTTTCGAATGGATGTGAAGCGTGGACAATGAGCTGTTAAGCTGGAAAAAAAAAAACCAGCTGATGGCTGTGGACATATGGTTTATAAGGAAAACGCAAAGAATACCATGGACAGACAGAAAAACCAATGAACAAGTCCTTCAAGAAACAAATGAAGATCATGATCTGATTAGAGACATTAGACGGAGACAGTCAAAATTTTTGGGCATGTTATGAGAAGAAATGACTTGGAGAACTTGGTGACAACTGGCAAGATCGAAGGGAAGAGACCAAGGGGAAGACCGAGAAATAAATACCTGGAAGGTTTGGCCACGTCGCATGGTCGAGACAGGAACACGGAGCTGATCCACGATTCTGGTGATCGAGTGAGATGGCAGAACATGACCATCCATGCTTATCGGCATGGCACATGATGGACGGATGGATGGATTCTGTATCCATTAAGTTTTGAGTGACCCTTGAAAAGCCGCGAGGATCGACTTCATTGCACCGGGTATTATCCCATATGGCTCGGTCTCTTTCTGCAGGGTTCCGTAGCTCCAACGACGACCCCCAGGAGTCTCCGAGAAAAATGCACGCCCGAACCCAAAAACATAGTCTGGAATCGAACCCACCCGCAACCAATCCCGGGGTATTTCTTTCTGTTTTTTTTTTTTATTTTCTTCATGCTTAGGTTGAAACAAAGAGCCATCTCCTCCAAGTCTCCATCATTCATGTTCTTCGTATGGGTGTACCTAACCCCTTCCGGGTCTGGTGCTGTGTCTATAGCTCTCTTCAGCACACGTCTAAAACCCTCTACCTGTAGCGTGTCTTCATGGTCCTCATTCCTAGTGATCTGCAACAAGGCTTCTACTTGTATAATCAGTCAGCGTTGATATCCTTGAGTGATTTAAAGGAGGAGACTGAGGAAGGTAAAGACATGCATGGTTCGTGCCGAGTGGCACGCTTCAACTAGAAAATCAAAGACTATGAGCATCCGCTTCCCCCCCCCCCCCCCCCCCCCCCCCCCACCGGACATGCTGGTGTATTGGGAAACGAGCAGGCAGACAGATTGGCTGGATCTGCACCTCTGGGTGGGGTAGTGGTGTACGATAAGACAGATGTGATCAGAGCCGTTTGGGATCGTGTATATGGCGGGGAAGAACAGAGATCAATCATCACGATCTGGACAGAATGGTACGGCGTGGAGTGACTAGAAGATCTGGTCGACACGCTTGTGCTCCGATGTAAATGTCAGACGGACACATAAGCAGACAGCAACGGGTACAATCTGTATTGGACTCTTCTCTGGTTGTTGAAGATGAGGACGGAGCGTGTTTGCAAATGTTACGAGTGCTATGATGTCGGTTCTCAACTCAACAGGAAGGAGGAGACTGTAGAACAAATGGTGTGCAATGAAATGTATCCTGTCCACACCGAACCATGTGTGCGCGCACTGTGGAGCACCGACCGGAAGTGTTCAGGGCAGACGGCAGCAGCCCCGGCAAAGGTAGGAGAAGTGTATCTGTAAACTTGGGTGGTAGAAAATATGTGGATATTGTGCGGAGAAACACATAATACACACATGCATATAGGTATAATATATTGGTTAGTGTTTGTTGTTTCTGCATAGTTCTCAGCATCCATCCATCCTTCATGTGCCATGCCGATAAGGGCGGTCATGTTTTGTCATCTCACTTGATCACCAGAGTCGTGGATCAGCTACGTGTTCCTGTCTCGACCATGCCACGTGGTCAAGCCATCCAGATATTTACTTCTCGGGCTTCCCCTTGGTCTCTTCCCTTCGATCTTGCCAGTCATTTCTTCTCATAACATGCCCAAAAAATTTGGACTGTCTACGTCTAATTTCTCTAATCAGTTTACGATCTTCATTTGTTTCTTGAAGGACTTCTTCATTGGTTTTTCTGTCTATCCATGGTATTCTTTGCATTTTCCTCAGAAAACACATTTCCACAGCCATCAGATATTTTTTCAGCTTGGCTGCTCATTGTCCGCGCTTCAGATCCATACAAAAGTATAGGTTCTATGTAGCACTTCAACACTCTTTTTCTCGTTTCAATTGATATCTTTTTATTGGTCAGTATGTTTCATCTTGCAAAAGGCTACCTTCGCCATAGCAATTCTTGTTCTAAACTCTTCAAGGCATCTCCCATCAGATGTTATGACTGTTACGAGATAATTGTACCGATTCACTTGTTTAAGAATATGTCAGTTTACTCGTATATTACATTGTGGTACTTCCTTATTACCGTCTCTGTGGCTAAGGGCTTGCGAACCCGGTTTGTGAGCCCGTATACCCGGGTTCGAAACACAGCATTGCTAGTATTTTCGAAAAAGGTATAGGCGCCGGTCGTTCAGAAAGCTATGGCAAACTACTGAACGTAAAATTTGCTCAGGAATCACGAACAGCGAAAATGCTGGAGTTGACGGCTACGTCCTGTGAAGGACATGCAACTAAACAAAAATTCCTTCTTCCCAGTGACGACCATAATCTGTGTGTTCTTACAATTTAATTCTAACCCTAGTTGTTCACTGTGTGCAACAACCGCATCTACTAAATGTCGCAGACCCTTTTCATTGTCTGCAATCAATACTGTATCATCTGCATATCTAATGTTATTGATGTATCTTCCCCCAATGTTGTTCCTTCCATACCTTCTATATTTCTTAAAATATGTTCACTGTACAGGAAAAAAAGATCTGGATACATTACACATCCCTGTCTCACACCTCTTTTAATAGGCTGATATTGACCTACATCGTTATCAATTCTCATGGCAGCATATTGTTTCCAATATATGTTTTTTACAACATACCTTCTTGTATACAGTAGGACACCGGGGTAACAGCAATGGTTGGGTTGTTTGAGTGAGTATTATTTGATCAAGCTTTGATGTTTGGTTGGTGAGTTGCCATTTTCTGATAGAAACACCGTAAACTTTCTGGAAGACTGTTTAATCTCTTCAGTCTGATACAGTATCGTTCATATCGCCTGAACCATAACAAACATTTTAACCTATCGGAGTGAGACTGTTATCGAGACTTTTCTTCTGATCCGGTACCAGACTGCACATGACTGTTGCAGTGCAGAGCTCTTCTTCCCCTCGCTGAGCTCAGGAACTGGCGGGGTGGGAAAGACCAGTATTGAAACTTCATGCCTGCGAATATGCATATTAGCTGGGATTAGTTTGGTCATGTTTCTTCCACGAATTTTAGGTATTTCATTGTCAAAAGTCTCCATTTCCCACCCCCACATACACACAGAGACCATTTTCTTACGCCTTGGCGCATATTTGGTACACACTGCTTGCCCCATGACATCTATCAACTGATACCTATGTTTGATGTTGGATAATCACAAGTTCCCACCGTCAACTATGCACAGCCAGATAACCATGGTTGATTTGCTTAAGGATCACTATTGTTGCCCACTGATATCTCCGTAATTGTGCCAACCATTAAATAACACAAGGGAAATGGAGCAACTACATCGCACCGACGAGGTTCCCAATATATGTTTACCAAAACCTCACGTGCTATAAATATTCTGCTGTGGCTAGGGTTTATGATATGAAAAATGGCTCGGGCAGTTGCCTTTTTGGCCTTATTTTGTCTAATCGAACTGCCAAGTGGGCGTGTTTGTGTGTATATAAGCAAGTGGAAACTACATATTTATTCGAAAAATAAGACTAATGGTCATAATTTTTTGGAGATATTATGAGGTGAAATAAACTTGCAAATGTATAACTTGCAAACTTGTTGGAGAATGAGCCAGGAGATCGCCCGCGCTCATCGGCATAACACATGTTGATTATATTACACATACACACAGATACAGACACACACAACTGCATTGTTTTTGGAGCACTTACACAAATAATCAGCCATTTTCAGAACACACAAACACAAACAAACACGAACTTCTTTGGCACTGATCAGGCTTTGGATCAGTTCCCCAGAAGACCACCCGTCTGCAGCACCCATGGCCCACCTACTTCCTCCAGCAGGCATCCAGGAGCCTAAAGGAAACCAGTTCCGCTTTTATCGTGTTGTAGAGAACACCACCTGTGATCGGCGATATGATGACATCCCAGTCAACATTCACGACTACAGGTAACACTACTCGCATTACTATTGTTGCTATAAAATCTGTATCACATATCACATCACAGTTGCTATAACATCTGTATCATGTATCACAGCACAGTTGCTATAATTTATGTATCATGTATCACACCACAATTGCTATAACATCTGTATCATGTACCACATCAAAGTTGCCATAACATCTGCATCACATATCACATCACATTTGCTATAACTGCTGTATCATGTATCACATCACATTTACCCTAACTTCTATATCATGTATCACATCACAGTTGCTATAACATCTGTATCATGTATCACATCACAATTGCTATAACTTCCGTATCATGTATCACATCACAGTTGCTATAACATCTGTATCATGTATCACGGTACAGTTGTTATAGCATCTGTATCATGCAACACAGCACAGTTGTTATAACATCTATACCATTCTAAAAAGCTCTAACTAAAACATTTGTGACAGTAAAGTTTCTATAACAATAACATTTATGGCAATAGTTGCTGTGACCAAACCATTCTTTACAGTTTTTTTTTTCGCATATCCTTTACAGGACATCGCTGTCAACACCAGCATTTTACCGCTGTTGTTGATTTCTTGGCAAGATTACGCTTAGTAGTTTGCCATTGCTTTCTGAGCGGCCGACTCACTTATCCCGTAAGTCACCAACGTGGCGAGAACCGCTAACAATTCTCGCTCGCCGCGAGACCCTATGTGGATAAACGGGATTACGGAGAACGTCGTTTAACACCTCGGCCAGGGAGCGGGCCTTTACAGTATAGCTACTATAATATGCTTTAAAGTAGAGCTGCTATAATAACAACTTTAAATTATAATGTTGTTTTGTCCATCAAGAATAATGATGACCATTCATTTCATCCAGTGGGATTGAAAGTATGGAGCCGTGAGTTCTAAGGTGGCTGATAAGGCCTATTTTGACTCTAAATGTTCTTTGACAATGGAGGAAAAGAATGCTTGACGTTCCAGGAGGTGGATCCCCTGCAGTGGTTTTTCTGTCCAGCCTTTTCTTCACAGCTCTTGCGGTCCAGGTTGCTTCACAAGTGGCTGCATCCTTGCGTAATGATGTACGCCACTAATTTCGGTCTTTTGCAGCAGTCTCCCAGGTGTCATGATGAATTCCAAAAGCTTTCAGTGAGATTTTCAGTGCCTTTAAAGCGTTTCCTCTGGCCGCCTTGGTAGCGTTTACCACAACGCAGTTCGCTGTAAAAAATTCGTTTAGAGAGCCTGTGATCTGGCATGCGAGTTAAGTGACCAGCCCAGCGAATCTGATTCTTCTTTAGTAGAGCGTGGATACTGGGCATGGATGCTCTTTCTAGGACTTCAGTGTCTGGGATCTTGTCTTGCCATTTAATCTTCAATAACTTCCTAAGGCAGACTGTGTGGAAGTGGTTTAATTTCCTAGCGTGTCGCTGATAAACAGTCGTTTTCACAAGCATATAGCAGTCCTCTAAAAGTACTGGAGAGTTTTGGTCAGAGACCATAACTTTATGAAGGGAAAATCCCAACTGCACCTCCCCGCGGTAGAGGATGGAAACACACTACGGTGTGGCTAACACAGCTCTGGGGACCGAGTAACCACCGGAATAAGTGGACAACTCTGCAGCTGAGCAGAGCAGGGCACTCACTTGTCCTTACAGTCGGAAATGGCTGTCAAAGGCAGAGGTAAAAAGACCACCATGTGAATGTGGAAGGCAAGGGGAAACCACCACATTATCTTCCCAAGACTTCATGGCAAAACATATATCAAAGTTAGTGAAGGACGTTAATGGCTGTCTTAGGGCATCCTCGTCCGGTAGGGACAGTCATGAGCCACAGGTGACACCAGACCGTCATCCAGCTACTGATGGCAAAATCTTAACTAAAATAAATAAATTTAGAGTAGGAACATGGAATGTTAGGACATTAAATGAGCTAGGAAAGTTGACCAATGTTCTAAGAGAGATGGATAGCATGAAAATGAATATATTAGGCGTTAGTGAGATGAGATGGAAGGGATCGGGCAACATTATAGCTGACAATCACACAATAATTTATTCTGGAGGGGATACACATGAAAAAGGTGTAGGAATAATATTAGACGAAAAAACAGCCAAGTCAATTAATGGATACTGGTGTATTTCAGATAGAGTTATTATGGTAAAAATCAAAGGCAAACCAATAGACATAAATATTATACAAGTATATGCACCAACAGCAAGCAGTAGTGATGAAGAAATACAACACTTTTACGACGAAATAGAAATGGCGATGGCTCAAATTGGATCACAAGAAATAAAGATAATACTTGGTGAATTTAATGCAAAAGTCATCATCATCATCATCAAGTGCCGTGCCGGCTGGCGTAGGCGTTCATGGCTCTCCACAGATCTCGGTCTTTGGTGTTCTGGATCAACTCTGCTGATGATATTCCTCCATGCCACCGTCTCAGTCCGTCCAGCATCATTTCTCTTGGTCTGCCTCTGCCTCTCTTCCCCTCGATCTTTCCAGTTGTCACGATGTTCTCCAATGCCTCTCTTCTCATCACATGACCAAAGAAAGATGTTTGTCTCTTTCTTATTGTTGTATATAGTGTTCTAGTTTCATTAGCCTCTTTCAGGCAATCGTTGTTAGTTACTCTGGCAGTCCAAGGAATTCGCAACATTCGTATTAAAAACCACATCTCTGTTGCTTCTAAGTTCTTCCTAATTTGTTCATTTACATTTCAAGGTTTCGCTGCCATACAGCAAAACTAGTTCTATATAGCATTTTAGTACTCTCTTTCTTACATTCATTGATAGCGACTTATTGCATAAGATGCTCTTCATTTTCTGAAATGCTGTCTTTGCCTGCCCTATTCTGCTCTTAATCTCTTTTGTACATCTTCCATCTGATGTTATAAGTGCCCCTAGGTATTTAAAATTATCCACTTGGTTGAGAATTTCCCCTTCTATTTCTATGTCACATTTTGGCGTCCCCATTTTCTTTGATATCACCATTGTTACTGTTTTCTTGATATTCAAGGACAGTCCTTTCTGTGCACTCTCTGTTACTACACTGTCCAACAATTGTTGTAGGTCTGTTGCATTATCTGCTACCAATACTGTGTCATCTGCATAGCGTATATTGTTTATATTATATCCTCCGATTAGTATTCCTGGCTTCTCTTTGATCTCTCTCATTATTACTTCGCTATACAGGGAGAAGAGATCGGGTGACAAGACACACCCCTGTCGTACTCCTAGCTTTATCTGTTCGTAACTACCCTCTTTATTTCCCATTTTAATTGCTGCTACTTGGTTCCAGTATATATTCTTTATTATTCTTAAATCTTTCCCATCAATGTTGATATCTTCCAACATTTTAATCAGCTCATCATGTTTTACTTTATCAAATGCCTTAGTATAATCTATGAAGCATAAATATATGTCTCTTTGTTTCTCTATTGATCTTTCTATTAGTGTTCGTAATATATATATTGCATTGTTTGTACCCTTTCCTTCCATAAAACCATACTGTTCTTCACTAATTTCCATTTTTATTTTCTTTCTTGTTCTTCTCATTATAATTCTGAGTAGAAGCTTAGTGACATGGTTTATGAGGTTAATTGTACGAAAATCTTCACAATCAATTGCTCCTGGTCTTTTTGGTATAGCTATAAATACAGATTTCAGCATATCACTGGGTAAATATCCACTACTGTAAATATCATTCAACATTTTGGTTAATATATCTACTCCAAATTCTGCCAACACTTCTAATTCTTCTATTGTGATTTCATCTGGCCCAGCTGTTTTTCCTTTCTTCATATGTTTCATAGCATCAGCGACTTCTTCTTTTAGAATAGGTGGGCCTTCTAAGTTACTTTCTTCTGTTAATTCTTCCCTTTCTCCATTATATAATTCTCTTATATACTCATTCCACCTCTTCATTATAGCACCTTCCTCCAATAAAGTCTGTCCTGTTTTTGATTTCAAACACCCTGTATTTATTCTTATTTTTCTTCCTGTGAGCTCGCTGATTTGTCTGTACATACTTTTTTGATCTTTAATGGAATTTAATTCAATTTTTCTGCTTTGCTCATTTAACCAACTTTCTTTTGCCTTCACACATTTATCTCTTATTTCTTTATTTATCTTAGCATACTCTTGTTTGTCATTTTTATTCTGTTTCCTTTTGTCCATCAACCTTAAGATTTCTTCATTCATCCATTTTTTCTTAGCTTTTTGGCTTCTCTCCGGTAATATTTCTTTGCTAGTTTGATGAATGGAGTCCCTTAACATTTCCCATTGTTCATCTATACTCTGTATTTTAGCTATTGCATTGTACCTATTTTTCACAGTCACTCTGTATTGTTCTTGAATTTCTTTATCTACTTTCAGAACCTCTTTATTAAGTCTCAAGTTTTTAACCATTTTCCCCCTCTCTTTAATCTTACTTTTATTTGTCCACATAGTGGTACATGATCACTGTTACCGTCAGCACCAGGCATTGTCTTTACATTAATTAATGCATTTCTAAATCTTTTATTAATAAGTATGTAGTCAATTTGGTTGCGTATTTTCATATCAGGGCTTTTCCATGTGTATAGTCGTCTTTTATGTTGTTTAAACCATGTGTTTCCAATTATCATATCATTAATATTTGCCCATTCTATTAGTTTCTCTCCTCTTTCATTTCTTGTACCTAAACCGTAATTCCCCACTATATCCTCTATTTTTCCCTTTCCTACTTTTGCATTAAAATCCCCCAGTATTATTTTTATTTCTTGTGATCCAATTTGGGCTATTGCCATTTCAACTTCATCGTAAAAGTTTTGTATATCTTCATCACTACTGTTTGTTGTTGGTGCATATACTTGTATAATATTTATATCTATTGGTTTGCCTTTGATTTTGACCATTATCACTCTATCTGAAATGCACCAGTATCCAGTCATAGATTTGGCTGTATTTTCATCAAATATTATTCCTACACCTTTTTCATGTGTGTCCCCTCCAGAATAAATTATTGTGTGTTTGTCGGTTATAATTTTGCCAGATCCCTTCCATCTCATCTCACTTATGCCTAGTATATTCATTTTCATGTTTTCCATTTCTCTTAGAACATTGTTTAACTTTCCTAGCTCATTTAATGTCCTAACATTCCACGTTCCTACTCTAAATTTATTTAGTTTAGTTATTGTTTTAGTTTTGCCAAAAGTAGGAAAGGGAAAAATGGAGGATGTAGTGGGGAATTATGGTTTAGGTACAAGAAATGAAAGAGGGGAAAAGCTAATAGAATGGGCAAATATCAATGATATGATAATTGGAAACACGTGGTTTAAACACCATAAAAGACGACTGTACACATGGATAAGCCCTGATAAGAAAATAGGCAACCAAATTGACTACATACTAATTAATAACAGATTTAGAAATGCTTTAATGAATGTAAAGACAATGCCTGGTGCTGACTGTAATAGTGATCATGTACCACTATGTGGACAAATAAAAGTAAGATTAAAGAGAGGGAAAAAAATGGTTAAGAACATGCGACTTAATAAAGAGGTTCTGAAAATAGATAAAGAAATGCAAGAACAATACAGAGTGACTGTGAAAAATAGGTACAATGCAATAACTAAAATACAGAGTATAGATGAACAATGGGAAATGTTAAGGGACTCCATTCATCAAACTAGCAAAGAAGTATTACCGGAGAGAGGCAAAATAGCTAAGAAAAATGGATGAATGAAGATATCTTAAAACTGAGGGACAAAAGAAAACAGAGTAAAAATGACAAACAAGAATACGCTAAGATAAATAAAGAAATAAAAGATAAATGTGGGAAGGCTAAAGAAAGTTGGTTAAACGAGCAATGCAAAAAAATTGAATTAAATTCCATTAAAGATACAAAAAATATGCACAGACAAATCAGTGAGCTTACAGGAAGAAAAATAAGAATAAATACAGGTTGTTTGAAATCAAAAACAGGAAAGATAATATTAGAGGAAGATGCTATAATGAAGAGGTGGAATGAGTATATAAGAGAATTATATGAAGGAGAAAGGGAAGAATTAACAGAAGATAGTAACTTAGAAGGTCCACCTATTCTGAAAGAAGAAGTCGCTGACGCTATGAAACGTATGAAGAAAGGAAAAACAGCTGGGCCAGATGAAATCACAATAGAAGAATTAGAAGTATTGGGAGAATTTGGAGTAGATATATTAACCAAAATGTTGAATGATATTTACAGCAGTGGATGTTAACCCAGTGATATGCTGAAATCTGTATTTATAGCTATACCAAAAAGACCAGGAGCAATTGATTGTGAAGATTTTCGTACAATTAACCTTATAAACCATATCACTAAGCTTCTACTCAGAATCATAATGAGAAGAACCAAAAAGAAAATAAAAATGGAAATTAGTGAAGAACAGTATGGATTTGTGGAAGGAAAGGGCACAAACAATGCAATTTATACATTACGGACACCAATAGAAAGGTCAATAGAGAAACAGAGAGACATATATTTGTGCTTCATAAATTATACTAAGGCATTTGATAAAGTAAAACATGATGAACTGATTAAAATGTTGGAAGATATCAACACTGATGGAAAAGATTTAAGAATAATAAAGAATATTTACTGGAACCAAGTAGCAGCAATTAAAATGGGAAATAAAGAGGGTAGTTACGAACAGATAAAGCTAGGAGTACGAAAAGGGTGTGTCTTGTCACCAGATCTTTTCTCCCTTTATAGCGAAGTAATAATGAGAGGGATCAAAGAGATGCCAGGAATACTAGTTGGAGGTTATAATATAAATAATATACGCTATGCAGATGACACAGTATTGGTGGCGGATAATTCAACAGACCTACAACAATATTAGACGTTGTAGTAACAGAGAGTGCCAGGAAAGGACTCTCCTTGAATATCAAGAAAACAGTAACAATGGTAATATCAAAGAAAATGGTGACACCAAAATGTGACATAGAAATAGAAGGGAAAATCCTTAACCAAGTTGATAATTTTAGATACCTAGGGGCATTTATAACATCAGATGGAAGATGTACAACAGAGATTAGGAGCAGAATAGGGCAGGCAAAAGCCGCATTTCAGAAAATGAAGAGTATCTTATGCAATAAGTAACTATCACTGAATGTAAGAAAGAGAGTGATGAAATGCTATGTAGAACTAGTTTTGCGGTATGGCAGTGAATCTTGGAATGTAAATGAACAAATTAAGAAGAAATTAGAAGCAACAGAGATGTGGTTCCTGAGACGAATGTTGCGAATTCCTTGGACTGCCAGAGTATCTAACGACGACTGCCTGAAAGAGGCTAACGAAACTAGAACATTATATACAACAATAAGACAGAGACAAACAGCTTTACTCGGTCATGTGATGAGAAGAGAGGCATTGGAGAACATCGTAACAACTGGAAAGATCGAGGGGAAGAGAGGCAGAGGTAGACCAAGAGAAGTGATGCTGGATGGATTGAGACGGTGGCATGGAGGAATATCAGCAGCAGAGTTGATCCAGAAAACCAAAGACCGAGATCTATGGAGAGCCATGAACGCCTACGCCAGCCGGCACGGCACTTGATGATGATGATAGCAGTGTGGATAATACAACTGCTTTGTAGACTTTCAACTTTGTTTGCAGGCTTATTCCATTTCTGTCCCATACATTCTTGTACAGTCTGCCAAAGGATGCGATGGCCTTGGAGATTCTTGCATTCACTTCGTCATCAATTGTGGCAGCTTGGGACACAGTGCTGCCAAGATAGTGAATTTGTCCACAAAACTTAGTCCAGTGTGAGATATAAATATAGAATATATGAATATATATAGACGGAAGTCTAAGGAATATTAAGGCCTGGGTTAAGTCCTCTAAATTGAGGATATAGTATTATAGTTATAAGAAAAGTGGGCCAGTTGTCTTCCTAATAGGGTTTTCTCCAGGAACACTAGCCAAGGCTCTGGGTTTCATAAGAAGGGAACTAGGCAGTCAGAGACCCCAGTCCACCTACAATGATAAGAATTAAGACTAATCCCCGGAAGAAAGCAAAAATCTGGTCATGTAACCATGGACAACTCAGTTGATGCGATGACGTCTCATTTTACGACATATCTGTCTATGTGCTGGCGACCTCTCACAGCAGCTTTCTCTAAATTAGTTTAACCGTGACATATAGTAACAACATTAAACACCACGTTGTAACACTGGTCACAAGAAAGTAAAACACCACTGGCTCTAACTATATCCTTTTAATATGGATCAAAACAGTGGGTTACGGGAACTCTAACTCTGCATTACTACAAACTACCAAACACATAATAACAATAAAAAAACATCAAATCAGTGCAATACACTATTTGATAAAAAAAACACCTTAACAACTGTTTTTATCTAACTTATCACCTAAAATAAAACAATACCCAAATCTGAAAGGGTGTGACTTCCAGAACAAACACATATAGGGAATACATTTAACTATGTTCATCAAAATCAAACACAGTACATGTCCACTACTAAGCCTTCTCTAACTACAAAAAAGGCGGTCCATAAATCTTGGATCTGGCTGTTGATTGTGTCATTTTCTCTACTAAGTCTTGAATAAGTAAATCCCGTGAGTCAGGAAAAATGTGCGATCACCTCACACTGGGGCTGGATAAACAAATGTACGATCACCTCACACTGGGGCTGGATAAACAAATGTACGATCACCTCACACTGGGGCTGGATAAACAACTGTCTCTACTCCACAATATGACATATAAGAAGATGTTTCTATACCGTCTCTCTATTAAACAATCCTCCACCATTCTCCCTCGAGGATGATGGGATGAGTTAATCATACGCTTGATGAATCCCAAAGACGTATATATATATATATATATATATATACTGTCAGGTCTTAGTCAGATATGACTGAGCTACCGTATAACAGTAGACGGTACTACCTGGTTTCTGTTAGCGCCGAACGTTGGGCGGCGCTTACCAAACCCGACACCCCACATTGTGCCAACGGCTTCGGGCGGAAGAGCGCAATTGGGAGGGTACAAGCCTTACCCTGGTGCGAGGAAATGCAAGCTAAAGACAAAATTGTCATGGCAGGGCAGACCAGGCCCTAAGCCTTGGTTGGCGACTGGTCTAGGATCGAAGCTCCGACAGGCGGACAGTTAGAGCATTGCTTTGCTGATCCGGCAGCTTCTGCAGCTTGTCTTGTTCCAGATGTAGGGGTGTTACCTTTCCTCTGGAGTGAACTAGGCAGGCCGAGAGAGGGATCATGCTGCATGGGCAACACATGATCTCTATATTTTAGCCCAGGCTTTGTGCTATGGAGAGGCAATAACTCCATCCCTGGTCTTAACTGGTCTCGGAATCAAAGCGAGAGGCAACTGTTACGGGTTATAAGTCCTTGTCAGTTGGCGTAGACATGGGGCGCCACGCGTTGCCTCTGACGGTGGGAGACACCTATAGGTGTCACTGATCAGCTACCGCCCGCCTCAAGCTGGGCAGCCCCCAGCCAATTGGGTGCTGATCCGCCACAGCCTGCCTGCTTCAATGGGTGCTTGGGGCTAGGACAAAATCTGAATCGCAGGCTGTAAAACCAATGCACCAGGTACAAACAAAAATATAAATAGAAACCTCAAGCTACGGCTTGCAACCTGGAACGTGAGAACCATGTGTCCAGGATTTTCCACTGACTTGACCAATATTGACGATGTGAGAAAAACGGCTGTGATTGATGCCGAACTCAATCGTCTTAACATTGATATTGCTGGCCTGCAGGAGACTCGCCTCGCTGAGGAAGGGTCACTCAGGGAAAACAACTACACCTTTTTCTGGAAGGGTAAAGGGCAGGCAGAAAAAAGGCAACACGGTGTGGGCTTTGCAGTGAAGAATTCGCTACTGGGAATGATTGAAATTCCAGCAGGATGAAATGAAAGACTATTATCCCTGCGCTTGGCAACCTCTTGTGGGTTTGCCACCATTATTACTGCATATGCACCGACACTCGATTCCTCTGATGATGTGAAGGATTTGTTCTATGAGGAGTTAGACTCTGTGATCAAGGCAGTTCCAAAATCCGACTACATTTATATGCTCGGTGATTTCAATGCTCGTGTGGGCAAGGACTCGAGTTCATGGCCAGTGTGCCTTGGAAAATACAACATCGGTCGCATGAATGAAAATGGGCAAAGGCTGCTGGAGCATTGCACCAGTAATGACCTATGTATTACAAACTCTTTTTTTAAAACAAAAGAGATGCATAAGGTCACATGGAAACATCCAAGATCCGGCCATTGGCACCAGCTGGACTTCATCATCACACGGAGACAACATCTGAACCATATATCATTGACTCGTAGTTACCACAGTGCTGACTGTGATACGGATCATTCTTTGGTTGTTGCAAGGGTTAGACTGAGACCAAAGAGAATCTACACAGCTAAACACAAATCTAGCCCCAGGATTAATATTATTAACACTCATGATCCTGAAAAGTGCTTTCAGTTTCAACAGCAACTTGAAGACGCTTTCACTGATACACCAGAAAATTGTACAGTAAATGATAAATGGAATAAACTTAAGGAAACTCTTTGTAAAACTGCCGTAAAGGTTTACGGCACTGTGGATCATAAGAGGCAGGACTGGTTTGCGGCCAACAGCGAGACTCTGCAGCCCTTGATTGATAAGAAGAAGAAAGCTCTCTTAAGAAACAAGGAAAGACCAACGCGTAACACTCTGAGTGAGCTAAGGCAATCTAGGAAGGATGTGCAAAAGGCTGCCAGGCAGTGTGCAAATGATTATTGGATCAAGTTATGTGAGTCCATTCAAATCGCAAGTGATAAGGGAGACATAAGAAGCATGTATGAAGGAATAAAGAAAGCCTGTGGCCCAGTGATCAAAAGAAGTGCACCATTGAAAACCTTGACTGGAGAAGTCATCACTGATAAGAAACAGCAGATGGACAGATGGGTAGAGCACTATTTGGAGCTTTACTCAAGTGAGACCAAACTAGCGGATAATGCCCTCAACGCCATAGAGGCTCTACCAACTCTTGACCACCTGGACACACTTCCCACCATAACAGAAGTTAAGTGTGCTATAAATGAACTTGCATCTGGCAAGGCTCCAGGTAAGGATGGGATTCCAATAGAGGTTATCAGGAGTGGGCAAGACACACTCACTATACAGATCCACCAGCTAATAGAGCTATGCTGGCGTGAAGGACAAGTCCCACAGGATTTCAAAGATTCAAGCATCATAACACTGTACAAGAACAAGGGCGATCGGAGCGACTGCAACAACTATAGGGGTATCTCACTTCTGTGTATTGTTGGAAAAGTATTTGCCAGAATTGTTCTGCGCAGACTTCAAGTCCTAGGAGATCAAGTCTACCCCGAATCACAGTGTGGCTTTCGACAGAACCGGTCTACCACTGATATGATATTCTCATTGCGACAAATGCAAGAAAAATGCAGTGAACAGAATCAACCACTGTTTATTGCCTTCATCGACCTCACAAAGGCATTTGATTTGGTCAGTCGTGAGGGTCTGTTCAAGGCACTAAAGAAGATTGGCTGCCCACCAACTCTTCTGTCCATTGTGGAATCGTTCCACACAGGCATGAAGGGTATAATCAAATTTGATGGTGCAACTTCTGAAGAATTTGAAATCAAGAGTGGAGTTAAGCAAGGTTGTGTACTAGCTCCCACCCTCTTTGGAATATACTTTTCACTTCTACTGAAATATGCATTTCGTGATCAGGATGGTGGTATATACATTCACTCACGCTCAGATGGCGACCTCTACAATGCTCAGAGATTGAAGGCTAAGACCAAAATTAGGAGGGTACTGATCAGAGAGTTGCTTTTTGCAGATGATGCTGCAGTTACGACCCACTCTGAGGAAGAATTGCAATGTCTACTATCTGCATTCTCCAATGCTTGTTCTGAATTTGGTTTAACAATTAGCAAAAAGAAGACACAGATTATGTCACAAGGTGCACATGGGGTACCATCAATCTTTATTGACGACGCCGAACTAGAGATAGTAGACCATTTTACATATCTAGGATCGGTGGTAAATAGCAAATTATCCCTAGATCAGGAAATCAACATCCTGATTGGTAAGGCAGCAACAACAATGAACAGGTTAAGAAAAAGAGTCTGGGAGAACAGGAAGCTTACTGCCAAAACAAAAGTCCTTGTCTATCAAGCCTGTGTCCTTAGTACTCTTCTCTATGGCAGTGAAACCTGGACAACTTACTCACACCAAGAGAACAATTTAAACAGCTTTCATATGCGGTGTCTGCGAAGAATTCTTGGTATTAAGTGGCAAGACAAAATCACAAATACTGAAGTATTGGAAAGATCAGGTTGTGTGACAGTTTATTCCATGCTCAGTCTTCGTAGACTTAGATGGATAGGACATCTTAGGCGGATGGATGATGGTAGAATACCAAAGGATATCTTTTTTGGTGAATTACAGATGGGTAAGAGATCTCAGGGTCGGCCTCTACTACGATACAAAGATGTGTGTAAGCGGGACATGATTGATACAGGCATTGATAATGCACATTGGGAGCAAGTCGCCGCTGAACGTGTTGCATGGAGGGCAAATATCAGAAATGGAATAAAGTCAAAGGAGAAAATTATTGCAGAAAAGTCACACACCAAGCGTTTGAGACGTAAGATGGTGCATGATGGTGGAAATGACCATGTGTTCACATGCACCCACTGTGAACGGACATTTACAGCGCAAATTGGCCTTATCAGTCACACTCGCTACCGCCATAGTTAAAAGTTATTATGCCTTTTTAAAGCACAAACTATCGTCTGTCAAGACGGCAAGGTGCCAATGTATATATATAACTGGTAAAGATTAAATTGGCTGGACATCATAGGTGATTGTGATGCATGAACGATCTTGTACTCCAATTTCAGAACGGGAACGTAACAGACAGACATAGGTAACTGTCCATGATGGCGCCTGGATCGATCTAGATATATAATGATGTTGCTGTTGGCATTGATACTCTGGAGTTTTTGCCTTATGCAGAAATGCGTGGCTGCTGGGCTTCTGGTTGACTGCCACTGCCGTCGGTGATGAACTGTATGTTCGTGGACTGTGTAGGTGAACATCTAGGAAACATCCAGATAGGAAAATGACTGCTGATTCCATCAGAAATGAATTGGGTGTTTCGTGGGGAACTGGTGTGTTGACATTCTGGCGGCGGCATTATGCACAGTGTATCTGTGCGGGCTGTTGTTTGTCGAGACTCCTGTCTTTTCCACTTTTCACATTGGGCAGTGAGGAGCGTTTTGTGTGATATTCACTGGCACAGGAGCGGAGCATAATGGGGACGACCCGTTGCTGTGAAGTTGGAACTGCGACTAACTAACTAACTAACTAACTAACTCTGGACCTGAATTCTGGCCTACCAGAGCTTGCGTATGTCTTGAGAGAAAAATGGGTCTGCAACAAAACGGTGATTCCACCAAATGGGCCATATTAGCCATAATGCTGTAAGCTGGTGAAGCCAGGACTACCCATAAGCGTTCTGTCATAGGTGGTTGAATCTCTCGGCGGCATCCCAAGAATTATATGGTTAGTATGCTTCCATCGAGGATAAAGATACATCCAAAATGTCTTTGAGCGACATTAAAACAAAATGGAGTGCCGCAGCTGGTTCCAGATATCAATCAAATGATTATGACCGCCTATAGGATATGGAAAGTCCAGTCCATAAGCTTCTGTCAATCAAATGATTATGACCGCCTATAGGATATGGAAAGTCCTGTCCATAAGCTTCTGCAGACAGGCTCCCGATGTTTCGGCAGCAAACACTGTAGGGTCTCTCAGACGTGGATAGTGGCAGATATTCCACCATAATGTGCTAAGCTCCGTTCTTGAGCTATGCAGCAACAAGTAATTTCTTCC
Organism: Cepaea hortensis; assembly: GCA_963921405.1. NCBI lineage: Eukaryota > Metazoa > Mollusca > Gastropoda > Stylommatophora > Helicidae > Cepaea > Cepaea hortensis. The sequence continues at coordinate 82,993,047 of OY992876.1, forward strand.
AGAGGCAAGTTGTGGTAAATATATTGTACCAATGGCTGGTTTTAAGATCATTTGGTACTGTAGCTTGCCAATGCTTTGTGAAAATTAGATGACAAGGGAGGTAGCCAAGATATGACTTCCTAGTCGTTGGTTGAAAGTAAACAATGGGTTGTTTCCCTTGTCAGGGGTTTACTTCAATTGGCAGACCCGCATAAAGATTCTGATTTGCCTCTCTTTGAAATTATTATCGCGAAATCATCCCTCGCCTCTGTGACTCCAGTGCTGTAAGATTTAAAAAAACACAAGCGATGTACATCATGACAGAATATAAATTTCATTGTCACACAAACAGAGAAAAATAATGGAAATAAAGGATGCGGGAAAAGGGGTTTCGCCCTCTGCTCTCTGCTAGTTAAGCTGTCCTTAAACCTCTGTTGACAAGCGGGGTCTCTATGTATTGCCCGTAAACTGATTCGTCTACTAGTCGGGGGTTCCGGGACTGTTCCATCTAAACCGACCCGTCACTATACGACGAATAAGACAAAACTTTGCCACCCAAAAATATACCCTCTCACCTACTTTGGAAACCACCCACAAAATGTGAGTATATATATATATATACACACACACACACACTAGCTGACCCGGCCCGGCTTCGCCCAGGCCCTGGCGGGGATCTATCTATCTATCTATCTATCTATCTATCTATCTATCTATCTATCTATCTATCTATCTATGTATCTATCTATCTATCTATCTATCTATCCATCTATCCATCCATCCATCTATCTATCTATCTATCTATCCATCCATCCATCCATCCATCTATCCATCCATCCATCTATCCATCCATCCATCGATCCATCCATCCATCCATCGATCCATCCATCCATCCATCTTGTAGTCCGTCCGTCCGTCTCTCCGTCCGTCCCTCCGTCCGTCCGTCCGTCCGTCCGTCCCTCCCTCCCTCCCTCCGTCCGTCCGTCCCTCCCTCCCTCCCTCCGTCCGTCCGTCCCTCCGTCCGTCCGTCCCTCCCTCAGTCTGTCCGTCCCTCCGTCCCTCCGTCCGTCCGTTCCTCCGTCCCTTCGTCCGTCCGTCCGTCCCTCCGTCCGTCCGTCCGTCCGTCTTTAACTTCAGCAGTTGTTGGGGTGTTTAGTTTAGTCGACGGATGGGTGCTCCGTTCTACCCCTAACTCAAGCCGAAGTCCCGAGAAACTCAGCTCAGTGCACGAACTCCGTAGCACCGGCGAGGTTCCTGAAATACTTTGGATATGCAATTTTGCCCGGGCAGCGCCGTTAAGCTACTCTTTTTTCGATTTCCAACTGCCAAGGGATTTTTTTTCGTGTGCAACAATGCACGCAGGCGTCCGATCCCACTATCCAGAGACCAGGGGAAATTTTGTTACTAGAGGTCCACGTGAAAAAAAGTTTCGGCCCTCGCCGGGGCTTGAACCCTGGACCTCTAGCACTCGAGGCGGACACCATACCTCGAGACCATTCAGCCCCTCTCCTTTTTAAGTGTAGGATTCATAATTAAAAGAAATATCTTTTGTCTATCAATGATTGATTGGGCAAGAACAGCTATGATTTTCTATTCCAGGTGGACGGATTATGCGGAGGAAGCTCGGGTCTGCCGTGCACAGAATGAAGAGTTTGCTCGCCAGCAGCAACAGGCTGCCCTACACCCGACTGGAACAGGAAGGGGCGCGCATTATGCAGGCATGATTGGTTCAAGCCAAGGTCGGGACATCTTGGGTCAAAGTTCATCATGTCATTGCGGTGAGGAGTACAGCCCGGGGGTCGCTGGACAATGGGGTTTCTGTCCTCCCATTGGGGTAGACCCCAGGAGTTTGATCAGACCTCTGAGCAAAGTAGTGGATAGTTCAACCAGACCAACAGGGTTTGTACGTCTCTATTGCTGTCATGTGTCCATGGTCTGTCACATTCTTTCACAATGTCTCTCTATCATAGACCAGAAGTCATGTCCCTATTGCTGTCATGTGTCCATGGTCTGTCACATTCTTTCACAATGTCTCTCTATCATAGGCCAGAAGTCATGTTCCTATTGCTGTCATGTGTCCATGGTCTGTCACATTCTTTCACAATGTCTCTCTATCATAGACCAGAAGTCATGTCCCTATTGCTGTCATGTGTCCATGGTCTGTCACATTCTTTCACAATGTCTCTCTATCATAGGCCAGAAGTCATGTTCCTATTGCTGTCATGTGTCCATGGTCTGTCACATTCTTTCACAATGTCTCTCTATCATAGACCAGAAGTCATGTCCCTATTGCTGTCATGTGTCCATGGTCTGTCACATTCTTTCACAATGTCTCTCTATCATAGACCAGAAGTCATGTCTCTATTGCTGTCATGTGTCCATGGTCTTTCACATTCTTTCACAATGTCTCTCTATCATAGACCAGAAGTCATGTCCCTATTGCTGTCATGTGTCCATGGTCTGTCACATTCTTTCACAATGTCTCTCTATCATAGACCAGAAGTCATGTCCCTATTGCTGTCATGTGTCAATTGTCTGTAACATCCGAGTACCTTGTACTCTGACTGAGTACTCTTAGTACTCTGACTCAGTACTTTGATCTGGTATTCTGACTCATTACTCTTGACTGTTTCATTACCCTCACTCACTCATTACTCTGACTCAGTACTTTGGTCAGGCATGTATATATTTATATATCTGACACTCAGTTATGTTTATATATCGGACCCTTACTCAAACATGCCTATATTTATATATCTGACTTTCACTCACACATACCTATATTTATATATCTGACCCTCACTCACGCATACTATATTTATATATCTGACCTTCACTTAAAGACCCCTGTATTTATATAACTGATCATAACTCACACATACCAATATTTATATATCTGACCCTCACTCACACATACTATATTTATATCTCTGACCTTCACTTAAAGACCCCTGTATTTATATAATTGATCATAACACACACATACCTATATTTATATATCTCACGATGTCCTTATGTATATATTTGACCCTCAAACATGTCTGTTTTTATATACTTGATCAGGGCGCCATATTTTGCACAAGATTCACGGCCTAGTTGTCCACCCCACCGCGCACCACTGGCCAAAAAGGGTGGCTTCAACTTCCAGAATTGGTAACATCTTGTAATTCATCTTGTAAACAGATTTTAATAATGATTACAATCTGAGATATAGACCGAAGCGTAAACTTGTTGGATGTGATACCTTTATTCTCACCTGTCAGATAGACATCAGTTATGGCACCATGTTGGTTAGGCTGTGATGTATTGTGGCATCCCTGTTTAGGTTGTGATATATCAAAGCACCCCTGTTGTGGTTATATGTTGAGGCAACCCTGTTGTGGTTATATGTTTAGGCAACCCTGTTGTGGTTATATGTTGAGGCAACCATGTTGTGGTTATATGTTTAGGCAACCCTGTTTTGGTTATATGTAGAGGCAACCCTGTTGTGGTTATATGTTGAGGCAACCCAGCTGTGGTTATATGTTGAGGCAACCCTGTTGAGGTTATATTTTGAGGCAACCCTGTTGTGGTTATATGTTGAAGCAACCCTGTTGTGGTTATATGTTGAGGCAACCCTGTTGTGGTTATACGTTGAGGCAACCCTGCTGTGGTTATATGTTGAGGCAACCCTGTTGAGGTTGTGATATGTCATATCACCCTTGTTATGATTATATGTTAGGGCAACCCTGTTGACATAATGTTGTGGCATCCCTGTTGTGCTTGTGATGTGTATGGCACCCCAGTTGAGATTGTGATGTGCATATCACCCCAGTAGAGATTGTGATGTGCATGGCATCTCAGTTGAGATTGTGATGTGCATGGCATCCCAGTTGAGTTTGTGATGTGTATGGCATCCCAATAGAGATTGTGATGTGCATGGTATCCCAGTTGAGATTGTGATGTGTATGGCATCCCAGTTGAGATTGTGATGTGCATGGCATCCCAGTTGAGTTTGTGATGTGTATGGCATCCCAGTAGAGATTGTGATGTGTATGGTATCCCAGTTGAGATTGTGATGTGTATGGCATCCCAGTTGAGTTTGTGATGTGCATGGCATCCCAGTAGAGATTGTGATGTGTATGGTATCCCAGTTGAGATTGTGATGTGCATGGCATCCTTGTTGAGATTGTGATGTGCATGACACCCCAGTTGAGATTGTAATGTGTATGGCATCCCAGTAGAGATTGTGATGTGTATGGCATCCCAGTTGAGATTGTGATGTGTATGCCATCCCAGTTGAGATTGTGATGTGTATGGCACCCCAGTTGAGATTGTGATGTGTATGCCATCCCAGTTGAGATTGTGATGTGTATGCCATCCCAGTTGAGATTGTGATGTGTATGGCATCCCAGTTGAGATTGTGATGTGTATGGCATCCCAGTTGAGATTGTGATGTGTATGCCATCCCAGTTGAGATTGTGATGTGTATGGCACCCCAGTTGAGATTGTGATGTGTATACCATCCCAGTTGAGATTGTGATGTGTATGGCATCCCAGTTGAGATTGTGATGTGTATGCCATCCCAGTTGAGATTGTGATGTGTATGGCATCCCAGTTGAAGTTTCTTGTGAGGTGACATTCCCATTTATGTTATATGTGAACAAGTCAAATCCTTTGAGCAGCCAGACACTAAAGCCCACACATGTTTTTCATACTATGCCCCATACATCCTGTTATAAGTTAGTAACATATCCTTTACAGGACCTTGCAGTCAACCCCATTATTTTTTTGGCTGTTCGTGATTTCTTGGCAAATTTATGTTCAGTAGTTTGCCATTGGCCGGCACTCATATCTTTGTTTGGGAAACCAACGCATGGCGGTCTGCTTCCAAATCGCTTGCAGCTGTGTTTCAAACGTGGTATGCGGGATTACAAATTAGTTAGTTAGTAACATCACTTGATGGTAAATGATGGTTAGTAACATCACTTGATGGTAAATGTTGGTTAGTAACTTTACTTGATGGTATATGATGGTTAGTAACATCACTTGATGGTAAATGATGGTTAGTAACATCACTTGATGGTAAATGATGGTTAATACATCACTTGATGGTAAATGATGATTAGTAACATCACTTGATGGTAAATGTTGGTTAGTAACATCACTTGATGGTAGATGTTGGTTAGTAACATCACTTGATGGTAAATGATGGTTAGTAACATCACTTGATGGTAAATATTGATTAGTAACATCACATATTGTTAATTGTTGTTTAGTAACATCACTTAATGGTAAATGATGGTTAGTAACATGACCTGACGGTAAATGATGGTTAGTAACATCACTTGATGGTAAATGATGGTTTATAACATCACTTGATGGTAAATATTGGTTGGTAACATCATTTGATGGTAAATGATGGTTTATAACATCACTTGATGGTAAATATTGGTTAGTAACATCACTTGATGGTAAATGATGGTTAGTAACATCACTTGATGGTAAATATTGATTAGTAACATCACTTGATGGCAAATGATGGTTAGTAACATCATGTGATGGTAAATATTGATTAGTAACATCACTTGATGGCAAATGAAGTTTAGTAACACCACTTGATGGTAAATATTGATTAGTAACATCTCTTGATAGCAAATGATGGTTAGTAACATCATGTGATGGTAAATATTGATTAGTAACATCACTTGATAGCAAATGATGGTTAGTAACATCATGTGATGGTAAATATTGATTAGTAACATCACTTGATGGCAAATGAAGTTTAGTAACACCACTTGATGGTAAATATTGGTTAGTAATATCATGATGTGAACCTGAATAGCACTGGCTGTCATGCTTTCCTTCTAGCCAGATCCTCATGTATTGGGACCCCCCCCCCCCCCTCAAAGTTGGAATGTGTTGTAAACATGGACCTGAAGCCCCCAAGACCCCCCCCCCCCTCAAGGCTGGGGTGTGTTGTAAACATGGACCTGAAGCCCCCAAGACCCCCCCCCCCCCTTTCAAGGCTGGGATGTGTTGTAAACATCGACCTGAGCCTCAAGACTCCCCCTCGATGATAAACATTGGTTGGTTAGTAACATCATGATAAATATTGGTTAGTAACATCATGATAAATATTGGTTAGTAACACCGTGATAAATATTGGTTAGTAACATCGTGATAAATATTGGTTAGTAACACCGTGATAAATATTGGTTAATACCACCGTGATAAATATGGTTAGTAACACCGTGATAAATATGGTTAGTAACACCGTGATAAATATGGTTAGTAACACCGTGATAAATATGGTTAGTAACACCGTGATAAATATTGGTTAGTAACACCATGATAAATATGGTTAGTAACACGGTGATAAATATTAGTTAGTAACACCATGATAAATATTGGTTAGTAGCACCGTGATAAATATGGTTAGTAACACCATGATAAATATGGTTAGTAACACCGTGATAAATATTGGTTAGTAACACCGTGATAAATATGGTTAGTAACACCGTGATAAATATTGGTTAGTAACACCGTGATAAATATTGGTTAGTAACACCGTGATAAATATGGTTAGTAACACCGTGATAAAAATGGTTAGTAACACGGTGATAAATATTGGTTAGTAACACCGTGATAAATATGGTTAGTAACATCATGATAAATATGGTTAGTAACACTGTGATAAATATGGTTAGTAACACCGTGATAAATATTGGTTAGTAACACCGTGATAAATATGGTTAGTAACACGGTGATAAATATTGGTTGGTAACACCGTGATAAATATTGGTTGGTAACACCGTGATAAATATGGTTAGTAACACGGTGATAAATATTGGTTAGTAACACTGTGATAAATATTGGTTAGTAACACCGTGATAAATATTGGTTAGTAACACCGGGATAAATATGGTTAGTAACACCGTGATAAATATGGTTAGTAACACCGTGATAAATATGGTTAGTAGCACCGTGATAAATATTGGTTAGTAACACCGTGATAAATATAGTTAGTAACACGGTGATAAATATTGGTTAGTAACACCGTGATAAATATTGGTTAGTAACACCGTGATAAATATTGGTTAGTAACACCGTGATAACTATTGGTTAGCAACATCGTGATAAATATTGGTTAGTAACATCGTGATAAATATTGGTTAGTAACATCATGATAAATATTGGTTAGCAACATCGTGATAAATATGGCTAGTAAGGTGATAAATATTGGCTAATAACATCGTGATAAAGATTGGTTAGTAACATCGTGTTAAATATTGGTTATTAACATCGTGATAAATATTGGTTATTAACGTGATAAATATTGGTTAGTAACATCGTGTTAAATATTGGTTATTAACATCGTGATAAATATTGGTTATTAACATCATGATAAATATTGGTTATTAACATCGTGATAAATATTGGTTAGTAACATCGTGATAAATATTGGTTAGTAACATCGTGATAAATATTGGTTAGTAACATCGTGATAAATATTGGTTAGTAACATCGTGATAAATATTGGTTAGTAACACCGCGATAAATATTGGTTAGTAACACCGCGATAAATATTGGTTAGTAACACCGTGATAAATATGGTTAGTAACACCGTGATAAATATGGTTAGTAACACCGTGATAAATATGGTTAGTAACACGGTGATAAATATTGGTTGGTAACACCGTGATAAATATTGGTTGGTAATACCGTGATAAATATGGTTAGTAACACGGTGATAAATATTGGTTAGTAACACTGTGATAAATATTGGTTAGTAACATCGTGTTAAATATTGGTTATTAACATCGTGTTAAATATTGGTTATTAACATCGTGATAAATATTGGTTATTAACATCATGATAAATATTGGTTAGTAACATCGTGATAAATATTGGTTAGTAACATCGTGATAATTATTGGTTAGTAACATCGTGATAAATATTGGTTAGTAACACCGCGATAAATATTGGTTAGTAACACCGTGAAAAATATGGTTAGTAACACCGTGATAAATATGGTTAGTAACACCGTTATAAATATTGGTTAGTAACACCGTGATAAATATTGGTTAGTAACACCGTGATAAATATGGTTAGTAACACCGTGATAAATATTGGTTAGTAACACCGTGATAAATATGGTTAATAACGTGAAAAATATGGTTAGTAACACCGTGATAAATATTGGTTAGTAACATCATGATAAATATTGGTTAGTAACATCATGATAACTATTGGTTAGTAACATCATGATAAATATTGGTTAGAAATTACACTGGATGATAAATATTTGCTGTTAACTTAAATTTATGATAAAAGTTGATTGTGAGGATGTCAGTGATAACGTCTGTACATCTGCCAGGTTGGATTCATACAACAGTCGACTTCCACCAGACGACCTCAGGGGAAACTGTGTGCCCTCTCTCTGCACCTGGTGCCGCCCCATCTATGTCGACTGTTGCTCAGACTATAAGAATCCATGGGCCTATTCTATCGCCAAGAACGTGGCTCCATTGTACAGCTGAACTCACAGAGAAGATGTTTAAGTAAATATAGAAGAAGCCGTCTGACATCATTTCTAACCCTACATTACAACTGAAGTCGAAGACATATAGCGTATTGTAGATTTGATACTAACGCTACGTTGCTACTGAAGTCAAAGATCTGTAGTGAGATGTAGATTTGATACTAACACTACATTGCTACTGAAGCCACAGATCAGTAGTGAAATGCTGATTTGATATTAACACTACATTGCTACTTAAGTCACAGATCTGTAGTGAAATGCAGATTTAATACTAACACTACATTGCTACTGAAGTAAAAGATCTGTAGTATAATGCAGAATCAATATATCGGTACATTACTCTGAAGTGAATGATCTGTAGTGTAATGCAGATTCAATACCACCGCTAAATAACTAATGAAGTGAAATGTCTGAAGTATAATGCAGATTCGATACTACTGCTACATTACTACTGACGTATAAGATCTGTAGAGATACTGCCTCTATATTACTACTGAAATTCAAGATCTTTGGTGTAATGCAGATTGTATTCTACGCGTAACAGATATAACGCTTGTTCGATTATACTGATCCCCTATCGCCACTGAGACCACACCCGCAGCACAACTTTTGAACACGTTCTCCAGATGTCAACTAATTAGAACCCCTCCCTTATCTCTCATGCTTTTACAATATGTTACAGCTTGTATGTAGAAATATCTGAGAATTGATGAGTACAAATACAAGATGATCCGTATGCCAACAATCAGTTCACCGTTCTGTGTGTATTTGATTGGTTTTGTTTTGTTTTCAGACTGCAGACATTGACTTTCATTATTTGTGCCACGTGCACCTTGTTTAGCAATTTGATTTATATTGTATTTATATTTATATTCTGATTTATATTAAGATTCAAATTGTTTGTAATCAATTAATTTGATTGGTTGATTAATTGATCTGATTCAATAACTGACTTAATTAGTTGGCTTATCCATTAAACTCCCGGTCTCCCTGGTCTAGGGGTTATACGACTTTCTCCATAATCCGTATACTCTCGTGAGTAACGTGATCTGCGCGAGAATCGGTAGCGGTTCTCTCCGCGTCGGTAACTTAAGGGGTATGTGAGCCGGTCGCTCAGAAAGCAATGGCAAACTACTGAGCGTAATCTTGCCAAGAAATCAACAAACAGCTGAAATATGCTGATGTTGACAGCGATGTCCTGTAAAGGATATGCGAGAGAAAGAAATCCATTAAACTGATTGATTGGTTTTGTTGATTGATTGATTGGCTTGGTTTATTTATTTATTTGTTGGTTTCATTGATTGATTTATTGATCAAATCCATTATTTAGATTCAATTATTGATTTATTGATGGGATTTAATAAATTAAATTCCCCGATTTACTGATTTTTTACTGATTTACTGACTGATTAATTGATTGAATTTATTGAATGGTTTTAGTCTATTGCAGTGTTTCCCAACGTGGGGCCCACGCCCCACAGGGGGGCAATTTGACTGTTAAGGGGGGCAATTCGAAAATGGAAGAAATCAGCTGAATATAACAAAACGGGGAGACTTGAGACTGAAGTTAACTAAATTGGAACCAGACATAAGATCTCTTTGCAGCAAGCATCAAGCGCAAGGATCTCACTAAATTTAAATAATAAATAATTACTAATAATTAAAATAATATAGAAAAATCTTTCATTAAAATTATTTTGTACTTGAATTTCAGTTCCCCATTATATGTTTTGAAAATTTACTTACTGTGTTTGCTCAATAATTACCTAGTGAATTCTTCCTAAAACCTATCATTCAAGTTTCTTTAGTGAATATTTCAATTTTTGAATATTAAAAATAATGTATAGTTGATGTGTATAATGTGAATAATGTATGGTTGAGGGTGGGGGGGGGGGGGGTGGGGGGGGGGCGGGGGAGGGGGGCAATATGAATTTTAAAAAGGCTTAAGTGGGGCGTGGCACAAAAATGGTTGGGAAACACTGGTCTATTGGATTCAATTATGGATTCTGCATTTCACTGTAAATTACTGATGAGTTCTCCAGTGTCCTTATTATTTGGGTGACACTAGTAAAGTCAGCTCTGTGCACGAACTCTGTAGCAGTGATGAGGATCTCAATAAGCATGTATCAGAATCGTAGATATGCTGAGATGTTTTGTAGTCATCATCATGATGTGCCTTGCCAGATGGCTCAGGCCTTCAAGTATCTGCACAGTTGTGGGTGCTTGGTGTACAGGATCACTTCTGCCGTTCTACCCCAGAGCCACTTTATTAGATCACCCAGGCTCATGTATGTCCTGTCCAGGACGTGCCACTAACTGTCACTATGTTAGACCACCCAGGCTCATGTCTGTCCTGTCCAGGATGTGCCACTAACTGTCACTATGTTAGACCACCCAGCCTCATGTCTGTCCTGTCCAGGATGTGCCACTAACTGTGCCTGTGTATCTGTCAGTTGTAAATATCAATATAGAATATGCAGAGATATGAGAGAGAAGGCAATACCACGCAGCCAAGAACTAATACTTCTGTGAGGGATCATCAAGTTGATACTTTACTGAAGCGAGGACATGTTTAGGGGAGAGAAGACAGGGTAAATTTATATGATAAAATGTAATAACTTGATTGCTTCCCCTGCCTAAGTTAATCATGTATTATAATAACGGAGGTACTCTCCGGGTGTGAAATGATAATACCTTCGCATACACTAATCCAGGGGTGTCAAACTCAATCGCTCAGCGGGCCAAAACTCAAATCACACGTAAGGTTGCGGGCCGGACAGGATAAAAATTCAATAAGCCGAAAATTAAACCTTTTTTAAACATCAATATAAATTAAAACAAAAAGTTTTAACAATAAAACATCATTGGTATACACATTTTCACTCTTATGTCAATTTGTCAGAACACGATGTTTGGCATCTTTTCTTGACTACAAGTTCGTTTATGTTGGGAGTAATGTTTTGTATGCTTGCTTGCTTGCTTGCTTGTGTTCGTTGGCTTGAGCTCCAACGCGAAGTCCTGTATGTCGGATGAAGGCATCCTGTTGTCCAACATCAGTGTGATGTCATACAGGACCTGAGTTTTGCGTGAGTATCCGTTGTCCCATGTCTGGCTTATTGGTGTGCAGACTGGTGGTTCCTCGCCGTACAGGCAGACACTCTCCGACTTCGGAGGAATCGGCGATCCTACTGACTTTAGCCAGGACCCCGAAGGGACCTGTTGCCCAGGACGCTCGACGAAGACGCGTCAATAGGTCTTGGCCAGTATATAACCCGGCCCTGGTGATGTTTTGTATCATTGAGATTCTCATGATGGACTGCAAGTGTTCATCAGTGAGACGACTCCTATGTGATGTTTTGTTAATCTTCATCACAGAAAACAGCTGCTCACGCAGATATGTGCTACCAAACATACGCAGGTTCGAGCCGCATGTAGATGAAGCCGGGGCATCTCTTCAGGAATGAAACGAGTGAACTGTGCAGGCTCCACAGTGTCGTACTTCGTCTTTAGTGTCCCATTACACTGCAGCTCTATTAACTCCATCTGCAAATTTATAGATGCATTTTCCACATCTATGGCAAATGGATTACGAAACAGCTCGAAATTACTTTTCTGTGCCTCAAAGTCACTAAAGCGCTGTGCGAACTCGGCGCGAAATAAGCTAAGTTTTACAGCAAAGTGTGCGTTGGGAAACACCATAGCGTTGACTTGGTTTAACATTGCCTGGCAACAAGAAAAATGAGACAGGTTGCATTGGTGCATTTGGGTCTTCCACAAGCGCAGCTTCACTTGAAACGCCTTCACTGCATCATGCATATCAGTGATAATGTGATCCCGTCCCTGGAGCTGCAGGTTCATGTCGTTGAGATGAGTGGTTACATCTGACTGAAACGCCAACTCACATTTCCACTTTTTATCCCGAAAAACTGGAATTGACAGATTTCCTCAATCAGCTTGAAAAACCTACTAAGACCTTTTCCCCGACTTAGCCACCGCACCTCTTCCTATTTAATTGTTGCATGTCCTGTGTTATCTACCCCTTCCTATTTAAATGTTTCATGTCCTGTGTTATCTACCCCTTCCTATTTAATTGTTTTATGTCCTGTATTATCTACCAATTCCTATTTAATTGTTTCATGTCCTGTGTTATCAACCCCTTCCTATTTAATTGTTTCATGTACTGTGTTATCTACCCATTTCTATTTAATTGTTTCATGTAATGTGTTATCAACCCCTTCCTATTTAATTGTTTCATGTACTGTGTTATCTACCCATTCCTATTTAATTGTTTCATGTACTGTGTTATCAACCCTTTCCTATTTAATTGTTTCATGTACTGTGTTATCAACCCCTTCCTATTTAATTGTTTCATGTACTGTGTTATCAATCCCTTCCTATTTAATTGTTTCATGCCTTTGCAAGTCGTTGCTATCTACCCCAGGTTGATTTTCCAGGCAATTGTACATTCAGAAGTTTGCCATTGATTTCTGAACGAGAAGTCCAACTTATTGTCGGTGTAGGCGTTGAACCGCCTACCTCGCCACCGGCATGCTGGAAGTTGTTGTACGAACGCTCTTCATCTCTCGACCACGTCGATATCTTCTACTTTCTGTAGTACCGCTATTATAATCTTGTTTTATCTATTCCTTCCTATAGTACCACTATTATAATCCTGTTTTTTTTCCTACACCTTCCTATAATATAGCTATTATAGTCCAGCTTTTTCTACGCCTTCCTATTATAATCTTGTTGTATTTACTCCTTCAAATAGTATCACTATTGTAATCTTGTTTTGTCTACACCTTCCTATAGTACCGCTATTACAATCCTACTTTATCTTATATTGTATCATACGGAACCGTGGTAATTAGATCCTATTACTACATCCTAAACATCTAATTACCTCCTACTTTTTGATGTGTCAACTTTGTAATTGCTTCCTATTTTATGGTGTCAAAAAACGTTATTATTTGCTTCCGATTTTAGGATATGAAAACGTAGTAATTCGTTGATAATATAGCTTTAACAAACCTTGGGAATTGATTCAGAATTTAGCTTTTATAAACCTTGGTAAGTGCTTCTTAGTTTAGCATTTTAAAAGCTTGGTAATTGCTTCCTACTTTAGCGTGTAGAAATTGCTAATTGCTTCCTTATTTATCTGTAAAAACCTTGGTAATTTCTTCCTTCTTTAACATGTAAAACTTCGGTATTTCCTTCCTACCTTAATCTATAAAAACCTTGGTAATGACTTTCTACTTTAACCTGTAAAACCTTGAGAATTGCTGCCTATTTTAACCCGTAAAACTTGAGAATTGCTGCCTATTTTAACCCGTAAAACTTGAGAATTGCTGCCTATTTTAACCCGTAAAACTTGAGAATTGCTGCCTATTTTAACCTGTAAAACTTGAGAATTGCTGCCTATTTTAACCCGTAAAACTTGGGTAATTGCTGCTACTTTAGCACGGAAATATCTTGGTGATTGCTTGCTACTTTAGCATGTATAAACCTCGATAATTGCTGGCCTCATTATGACAGGCAAAAACTATAACATACTGTGACAACTGGAAGGATTTCTAGACAGAGAGGTAGAAGAAGACTGCAAGAAAAAAATTCTTGACAGCCTTGCATCATGGCGTGGGAGAATGTCACGTCACAGCCTGGTGCCTTGGCGTTGGAGAATGTCACGTCACAGCCTTGTGTCGTGGCGTAGGAGATTGTCAAGTTACAGCTTTGTGTCATGGCGTAGGAGAATGTCACGTTACAGCCTAGTACCATGACGTGGGGGAATGTTACGTTGCAGCCTTGTGTCTTGGCGTGGGAGAATGTCACGTTACAACCTCGTGTTACGGCGTGGGAGAATGCCGCGTGACAGCCCTGAGTCATGGCGTGGGCGAATGTCACGTGACAGTTTTGTGTCATGGCGTGGGAGGACGTCACGTAGTAGCCATTGTTATGTCTGGGGAGAATGTCACGTGACAGTCTGGTGTCATGGCGTGTGAAATGTCACGCGACAGCCTTGTGTCATGGCGCGCGAGAATATCTCACCCAACTATGAAGTGTTATACTTGATATTGTCTCCACCTCCCCTAACTTTCATGTGTAAAAAATAGATATTTTCTACCTTGCAACTTTCATATGCAAGAAATTGCTATTTCTTACACTACAACATTAGTGAAATAAAGCCTGTTTCTTACCTTCCAGTATTAATGTGTCATAATGTGATGTTTTCCGTCTCTCTCAAGCGTTAATGTTCGACAACGGCCTGATATTTCATCACCCGCAACTTTGGTGTATACAAGTTGATATTTATTCACTCTCAACTTTGGTGTATAAAAGTTGATATTTCCTCACCCACAACTTTAATGTATAACAGTTGATATTTCCTCACCCGCAACTTTAGTGTATAACAGTTGATATTTCCTCACCCGCAACTTTAGTGTATAAAAGTTGATATTTCCTCACCCGCAACTTTGGTGTATAAAAGTTGATATTTCCTCACCCGCAACTTTAGGGTATCTTCTTCTTCTTCTTCATTCATCCGGAGTTTTTTTTTCGGACGTGATTGCGTTGTGTCTGTTTACAGCAGAGCTGCGTTCTCGCGCCGTTAGACCGACACATCCGACTTCTGCGGGCATTTGTTGACCGGGTTAACCTTCCCGGGGACTTTAGGGTATAAAAGCTGATATTTCCTCACCCACAACTTTTGTGTATAAAAGTTGAAATTCCCAACCCGCAACTTCAGTGTATAAAAGCTTATATTTCCCCACCCGCAGCTTTAGAGTATGAAAGCTGATATTTCCCCACCTGCATCTTTAGTATATAAAAGCTGATATTCCCCACCTGAAACTTTAGAGTATAAAAACCGATATTCACCGCTTTAGAGTATAAAAGCTGATATTTCCATACCTGCAACTTTAGTGTATAAAAGCTGATATTTCCCCGCCTACAACTTTAGTGTATAAATGCTGAAATTTCCTCGCCTGTAACTTTAGTATACAAAAGCTGATATTTCCCCACCTGCAAATTTAGTGTATAAAAGCTAGTATTTTCTCACCTACAACTTTAGTGTATAAAAGCTTATATTTCCCCCTCTATCATTAGTGTATTGACTGGCACCTTGCCGTCTTGACAGACGATAGTTTGTAAAATGGAGTTATATCTCTCCATAACACCAAGCCTGGGCTGAATTTAGAGACCATGTGTTGCCCATGCAGCATGATCCCTCTCTCGGCCTGTACTCCAGAGGAAAGGTACACTAATACGTCTGCAACAAGACAAGCTGCAGAAGCTGCCGGATCAGCAAAGCAATGCTCTAACTCCGCCTGTCGGAGCTTCAATCCTAGACCAGTTGCCAACCAAGGCTTAGGGCTTGGTCTGCCCTGCCATGACATTTAGTCTTTAGGTTGCATTTTCTAGCACTAGGATAAGGCTTGTACCCTCCCAATTGCGCTACTCTACCCGAGGCCGTTGGCACAATGTGGGGTGTCGGGTTTGATAAACGTCGCACAACATTCAGCGATAACAGAAGCAGATAGTACCGTCTACTGCAGTGTTTCACACCGTGGGGCCCACTCCCCACAGGGGGGCAATTCGATTGTTAAGGGGGGCAATTCGAAAATGGAAGAAATCGGCTGGATATAACAAAACGGGTAGACTTGAGACTGAAGTTAACTAAACTGGAGCCTGACATAAAATCACTTTGCAGCAAGCATCAAGCGCAAGGATCTCACTAAATTTACATAATAAATAATTACTAATAATTTAAATAATATAGAAAAATCTTTCATTAAAATTATTTTGTACTTTAATTTCAGTTCTCCATTATATGTTGTGAAAATTTACTTACTGTGTTTGCTCAGCAATTTCCTATTGATTTCTTCCTAAAACCTGTCATTCAAGTTTCTTTAGCGAACATTTCAATTTATGAATATTAAAAATAATGTACATGTAATATGGGGGGGGGGGGGGGGGAATAAGAATTTTAGAAAGGCTTAGATGGGGCATAGCACAAAAAAGGTTGGGAAACACTGGTCTACTGTTATACGGCAGCTCAGTCATATCTAAGACCTGACTATGTAACTTTAGTGTATAAAAACTGATATTTCATCACCTCCAACTTTAGTGTATAAAAGCTAATATCCCCCTTCTAACTTTAGAGTATAAAAGCTGATATTTCATCACCTGCAACTTTAGTGTATAAAAGCTGATATTTTCCCCCACCTTTAGAGTGTAAAAACTTATTTATCTTCCAATTTTAGTGTGTAAACATTTTATATTTTCTACTCTTACTTTAACTTTAATGAATAACAATTATATATAAATATTTCCTGTTCCAGTACGACAGGGGTGTGTCTTGTCACCCGATCTCTTCTCCCTGTATAGCGAAGTAATAATGAGAGAGATCAAGGAGAAGTCAGGAATACTAATCGGAGGATATAATGTAAACAATATATGCTATGCAGATGACACAGTATTGGTGGCGGATAGTGCAACAGACCTACACAAATTGTTGGACATTGTAGTATCAGAGAGTGCACAGAAAGGACTCTCCTTGAATATCAAGAAAACAGTAACAATGATGATATCAAAGAAAGTGGGGACACCAAAATGTGACATAGAAATAGAAGGGGAAATTCTCAACCAAGTGGATAATTTTAAATACCTAGGGGCACTTATAACATCGGATGGAAGATGTACAACAGAGATTAAGAGCAGAATAGGGCAGGCAAAAGCCGCATTTCAGAAAATGAAGAGTATCTTATGCAATAAGTCGCTATCAATGAATGTAAGAAAGAGAGTGCTAAAATGCTATATAGAACCAGTTTTGCTGTATGGCAGCGAATCTTGGAATGTAAATGAACAAATTAGGAAGAACTTAGAAGCAACAGAGATGATCAAATCAAATCAACTTTATTAGGGTCACAAATTGGGTGCGCAGGCCCGTCTTACATTCGGCCCTTCCAATCACTCGTCTTTCGTGTGGTTTTTAAGACAAATGTTGCGAATTCCTTGGACTGCCAGAGTAACTAACAACGATTGCCTGAAAGAGGCTAATGAAACTAGAACACTATATACAACAATAAGAAAGAGACAAAAAGCTTTCTTTGGTCATGTGATGAGAAGAGAGGCATTGGAGAACATCGTGACAACTGGAAAGATCGAGGGGAAGAGAGGCAGAGGCAGACCAAGAGAAATGATGCTGGACGGATTGAGACGGTGGCATGGAGAAATATCATCAGCAGAGTTGATCCAGAACACCAAAGACCGAGATCTGTGGAGAGCCATGAACGCCTACGCCAGCCGGCACGGCACTTGATGATGATGATTTCCTGTCTCCAACTTTAGTGTGCCAACCGTTATGTTTACCTCCAACTTTAATGTGTAAAAAACGTTATGGTTATCTCCAACTTCAGTGTGTAAACATTTAATGTTTTCCTGCAAGTTTAGTGTATAAAATCTTAATGTTTACCTACAACTTTAGAATGTAAAACTTAATGTTCACCTGAAAATTAATGTGCAAAAACGTGTCTCCCTGCAACTTTAGTGTGTAAATACTTCAATGTTTACTACCAGCATTAATATGTAGAATCATAGCATGTGAGTACGTGTGTGTGTGGATGGGGGAGGGGTGGGAGAGAGAGAGAGAGAGAGAGAGAGAGAGAGAGAGAGAGAGAGAGAGAGAGAGAGAGAGAGAGAGAGAGAGGGAGAATGTTATATACATTTGTCAGTTTTCGCTGGCTTTGTTTCAAGGGATGTTTCAGAATTGACACATGTACATTCCAGACCAACCAATGATCTCGCGTCATATTTGTGTTGATGGATATACCCTGTAACTCCAAACACTACATCACATCACATCACATCACATCACATCACTGACCCTGTGACTGTCTACATCACTTCACCGACCCAGTGACTCAGGTTTCAGTCTACAAGACGCCCTAATGAACCATCGCAGCCGTCACTCCACTGACTACCCACAGACTCAATTCCCCACTTGCATCCATCTATTTATTGACTTCTCCCTCCCCTCCAACTCTTACAGCTGCGATTACTGTTGGATCCCCCCTCCTTCCTCCCCAGCCCGGCCCCGTGACTCCAACAATCGGTTCATGAGCTCCTGAGATTATTTCTGAATAGAACCCAAATACCAAATCAAACGATTTCTACCGGAACCTGAAATTGGAGACTCAATCTCAAAGCTCTGAACGACCCCTCTCTGCTGGCCATGTTCTAGCCCGAGCTCTACCAGCAACGATTCTTTATTAATAAAAGCTCTCTCGGACATCTTCTGATAGTGTCTAATGTTATTCACTTTGGGTATATCTATTAAGAAAAGCAATTTCGACTAGGCCGCCTTGCCGATTCTCTTATCATGCAAATGGAGTGATCTGTCGGAAGGTTCTCGATGTTTTATTGGGCGGATGGTAGCCGTAGATACTTGTTTGTAATGTCTTGGGGGTTCTCAAACTGGGAATTTCTGGGCTTTTCTCATTGTAGTAGGACACTATGGATACATATCTGGGAAATCCATGGGTCAATGTTACACATTGCCCAGTTAATGTGTATGCAGATATGTGCGGTTTGACCTGGGTTACCTCACTATAGGTTGTCAGTTCTGACCAATGAACTTAGAATTTGTTTCCGCACGCATTTAGAACTGGTAATGTTTTTATACTGTAACATTTAGTATGTGCCTTGTAGCGTGTATCCATTAGTCTTAGTATGTATTATGTAGCCTGTAGCCTGTAACATGTATTAATCTAGAGTGTTACCTGTATTATGTATAATATGGTCTGTAGTGTGTAGTCTGTAGCACGGGTTCTGTAGAAGGAGCTTGTAGCATTATCTCGTAGCATGCATTCTGTAGCCTGCATAATTTAACATGAGTCTGAAGCATGCAGAATGTAGCCTGTGGCTTATAGTCTCTAACATTTAGTATATATCCTGTAGGATGTGGCCTGTAGCAAGTAGCATGCATCTACAGCATGTAATCTGTAACATGTATCCCGTAGCTTGTATTATGAAGTATGTATAATGTAACATATAGTCTATAACATGTAGTTTGTAGTATGTATATTGTAGTCTGATTGATTGATTGATTGGTTTAGGAACCGACATCACATCATTCGGGGCATTGCCATAAGCGCTCCGCCCTCATCCTCAGAAGTCAGCGAAGAGTTCCAACTCAAATAGTACCAGTAGCAATCTGATTATATGTGCTTCTCGCCTTTCCTCTAAGCGTCGAGCATCGGCCAGATCCCCTCGTCACTCCACGCTGTTGCATTCTTGCCAGACCATGGTGATCCATTTGCTCCTCCGAGGTGTACACGTCCTCCCACAAGGCCGCAACCACGTCTACTTTATCATGCATCAATACTCCACCAAGTTTTGCAGAGCCAGCCAATCTGTCTGCCTGTTCATTCCCCAGTACACCAGCATGCCCCGGAGAAAAGATCCAGACAATGCTTGCCACCCGTGACTTCCGAAGCGAAGCAAGCCACCCGGCACGAAGTCTGCCCGTCCTCACCCTCGTCAGCATGCTTTCTGAGTAAGTTACAATCACGATGTGTGTGTGTATCGTATTCTCCATCCAGCGGAAAGCTGCACTGACTGCCTCAACCTCCATTCTTAAGCTAGATGTTGTGGTATCATATGCTAAGCTCTCCTGCACCAAACGTCGACCATTAGCCTTTGCCAAGAAACCCCAGGCACTTCTACTACCTCTCAACACCGAACCATCTGTGTAGATAATCACATCACCCGGCGAGCATTATCCTGAATTAGTTGCTGGATTTCCACTTCTGTGGCCCCTGCTGGCCACTCCCTGCACTCCCGGCTCAATGTGATTATAACTCTGCACAAGTCTGACTGCTCCGCTGGCACCCTGACTTGTAGTCTTTAGAACGTAACATGTCATGTATATTGTAGAAAGTAGCCTGTAGTCTAGCATGTATAATGTAGTCTGTAACAGATAGCCTATAGTGTGTATATATAGCATGCATAATGTAGTTTGCACAATGTTGCATGTATAATGTAATTTGTACAATGTAGCGTGTATCCTTTAGATTACTTTAGAATATATTCTGCAAGTAGAATGTACAATGTAGCATGAATAATAATAATATAGCTGGTAGTCAGCAGCATGCATACTTTAGCATGTAGCGTGGTGGCTGCAGTGTGTAGTGTGTGTTCTGCAGCATGCTGTCTGTGTATGTAGCCTCTGTATGTAGCCTGTAGCGTGCTTTAACTCTTTGTTTAACTGTTAGCGGCCAGTATTTGGGGCTGGTGATGGGAAGCCTGTAATCACGGCATGAAACTTTCATAAACATTTTATTTCGTTTCATCGTTTGGTTACAGTTTTTAAACGTTTCTATTATAACTTTTTCAGGATGTTGCAGTCAACACCAGCATTTTACAGCTGTTGATGTCTTGGCAAGTTTTACGATCAGTAATTTGCCATTGTTTTCTGAACGACCGACTCCCATACCAGCACGTTAAAATCATTGAGACACAGTCTGCTGCCAAATCGGTCACCGCTGTGTTTCGAACGCGGGTAGGCGGCATTTGAATCGCGTCCGTAACGCCATCGCTACGGAGAACGGCCTGACATTAAAATAATGTAGTTTTGCACACACGCAAAAAAAACAAAAAAAAACATGGGAAATCTATGACCTATATTATTAATTTCTCTCTTCACTTCTCTTTCCCGTGTGGATTAGATTCTCCTGTATTTGTTGTGCCCTGTGGATTCCTGACAATTGCATTTCTAGTGATACTATTCTCCGGTTTCTCTCAGTGTGTGTCCTACACGGCGTTATGAGTCTTCTCCCCCCCCCCCTATTGGTTCTGTGGCATTTGTATAATTCTCTCAACGAGCTCCACATTGCTGACTCTGTCGTACCGTTTTAGTGGGAGGCGACGTTTCAGAAATTCAAAACAATGTTTTCCCGTAGTGAATTTGAATAATGAAGACATAAACAATAGATTGCACGATTTATTGCCTGGCATATTTTGCTGCATCTCTTCAGGTACATACTGCAGAATTCACACAATAAAGTAAAATAACTAGATAAATCCTTCAAGCTGAAATATACATATGTTCGCACAGTAATGTCAATTGTCTACCACGGCAATTTTAAACTGATTAAGATGTCTTTCTATTTTCACAAAACTGGCTTGTGTAGCTTAATCACTATGGCTTCTGCAAACTTTAATAAGCGTTAATTCCTGTAATTATAACTGAGAATGTTGCCGTGACTGTAACTTGTAGTGATAGAATCTGGGAGTAACGTGAACTGGATGTTAGGGTAACTGTAACCGTAGAGTAAAATATAGTTGCCGATAATTATGGTCTCAGGTTCTCGCCAGCATGCAGATGGTCTCCTTATTCTTTGTACAGACAGCGGTGACGGTCAAGGACCTCTGTTGTCACTGCCAAGGAGGAAAGCAATGGCAAACTACCTTCTTTAGAGATGTCTAGAACGTCATGATTCGCCAATTCACATAATAAAACCCTGTCAGTTGAAGCGAGAAAAAGTATGCTGAATTGATATATTAAATCTATACTGTTATATACATGTCAAACATGTAAAATAAGCAGACATGTTGAGAAACATCTAATGACAGTGTACATGTGGTTTCTGGGGAAAATGCAAATAACACTATGGGTAGACAGGTGAGGAAGTTCTGTAAGAAATCCTTGAACATCGTACATTGATTAGAGAAATTAGACGTAGACAGTCGGTAGGTTTCCTTGGGCACGTTAACGGGAGAAATACACTAGAAAACTTAGTGGCAGTTAGCAAAACTGATGACGTAGGAACAAGGGGAGGATACAGAGATAAACACACGGATGGGGCTTGGCCATATGGCATAATCAGGACAAGAACACAAACCTTATCCAAGATTGGCGATCGTGTGATATAGCGAGCCATAACCGCCCACGCTGATCATATGATATAGCGAGCTATGACCGCCCACGCTGAGATCGTGTGATATACCGAGCTATGACCGCCCACGCTGATCATGTGATATAGCGAGCTATGACCGCCCACGCTGAGATCGTGTGATATAGCGAGCTATGACCGCCCACGCTGAGATCGTGTGATATACCGAGCTATGACCGCCCACGCTGATCATGTGATATAGCGAGCTATGACCGCCCACGCTGAGATCGTGTGATATAGCGAGCTATGACCGCCCACGCTGAGATCGTGTGATATAGCGAGCTATGACCGCCCATGCTGAGATCGTGTGATATAGCGAGCTATGACCGCCCACGCTGAGATCGTGTGATATAGCGAGCTATGACCGCCCACGCTGAGACCGTGTGATATAGCGAGCTATGACCGCCCACGCTGAGACCGTGTGATATACCGAGCTATGACCGCCCACGCTGGTCGTGTGATATAGCGAGCTATGACCGCCCACGCTGAGATCGTGTGATATAGCGAGCTATGACCGCCCACGCTGAGATCGTGTGATATACCGAGCTATGACCGCCCACGCTGATCATGTGATATAGAGAGCTATGACCGCCCACGCTGATCGGCATGGCACATGATGCCGATATTTAAAAAAACTACATTCTAACAATTGATCACCGTTGTAAAATGATCAAGGTCAGGCGTAAAATGTTGTAAGGGTAGTCGTAACTTGTAATTGTAGTTGTAAAATAGTGCAACTACAGTCGCAAAATGTTTGCTGGAGCAGAAGTAGGAAATGCCAACAAACAATTGTCTGGGGCAGTCTGAAATCACATGGCTTGTACTGGCTGTCTTGTCAATTCTTGGGCACCAAAACGCGACAGTGACGCTCGATTAGACACGATTAAGTATTTGTCAAAGAAATCAAAGATCGGCCCAAGCAGAATCTTTCCTTCTAGAGGGCAAAAATTGGCAAACAGCGATATCAAATCTCTTTTACGATCAAGGGATTACCTCCTCTTATTCCTATGTTGAGCAAAGGGAAAGGGGATGTAACTGCACACATGTTCATTTGATTAAAGGAGCTGTGCTGATTAATTCAAAATTGATTAGGGCATCCCCTGTTTGTCGTTACGAGCAAAGTCCCAGGTCTTGCCTCTGGTGTCACATCGGATTTCAAGATAGGATCAGAGAAATCTGCCAGCCCGCGATCTCTGATAGCGCCATTTTCATTTCCATGCAAATGACGGCAGAGTTTTGGGCGGGAAGGAGCTTGCCTTGCCAGTCGCTTTGGCTCTTGTTCCGCTCCGAAGGATTGCAGACTTCATTTTTGACAAACGTCGAGAGATGGAAGCAGACGATAAAGGTCGCATAAATTTGTTTTCCCAGAACGATTTAGAGCTTTCAGCGCATTTTCTCCACGATTTAGACCAGAGATTTAAACTCACGACGTTTTCATTTGTTCTGTAAATCAATATTTACAACTTTGAATACATTTGTTTCATTATTTATTGTTTTATTGTATTTTCTTGTTTGAAGATGTCGGCATGTAGTCTTTTCAAAGCTCTGATTTTACCCGCGTTCGAGTTTTTATGTGTATTTCGCAGTTGCTTGTTTAAAAACAATCTAACTTATTGAATTATTAACTCAATACACATACATAACTATTAGAGATCCCTTTGAGGACACTACGACAGCTCATAAATAAATTCACAAGGATTGTTTGCCACTCATAGAAGTAGAAGTAAGGAGTAGAGAACAGACCAGACAACATAAACATTGAAAACTATAGTTACCCCAAAGGATTCAAACACCGGATGTCTGGTTGGTCACGTGCCGAAGTACACTTGTTCCTGCAGCCAGGCGCTGTTGTCATATGGAGGTGACAGGTGGGAATCCTCGCAACAGTAGCTTCCATATTGTATGTTATCTAGTGTGTCCTCTCCTCTCTATGTCTTTCTTCTATGAGAAACAAACCAAACATGTGTGTTTATTTATGAGCTGAATTATGACCCCATCTAGCTAACTGACTAAATATGGCCGCCTTGAAGGAATTTCCAGTCACAGAGAAGACAATTCTCTAAGACGTGTTATGACGGATCCAGACAGTAACTGGACAAGTTGGTTAATTCCATAGATGTTCTCCGAGTGGGGTTCATTGTTCAGATAGTAGACTTACCGCAATGTGTAGATAATTATTATATTGGCACCATGCCGCCTTGACAGACGATAGTTTATTGCATTGTACTTTTAAAAAAAAAAAGACATCATAACTACAACTTTTGGCTATAAATAATGTGGCTGGAACGAGCAATTCTCGTCGTAAATGTTCATCCAGGATGGGTGCATGTGACCACATGGTCATTTCCACCCTCACGCACCATATGATGATTTACTCTCTCAATGTTTGACATATTTGCAATCATTTTCTCCTTTGTCTTTATTCCATTCCTGATCTGTTCCCTCTATGCAGTGCGATCAGCGGCATCTGCTCCCAGTGTGTAATATCAATGACTGTATTGTTCATGTCCCGCTTAAACATCTTTCTAGTTGTATTAAAGCTCTTGAAATTCAAGTATTGGCCAGACAGGCATTTTGCATCTGTCCAACACACGCATAGTCTGGTAAGGACCCTGTTTAACTGAGCTAGAGCGATGTGCTCCGACAATACACTAATAGAAGAACTGACATCATACACCCGACTCTGCAGTCTAATGGGTATCCAACCGATTTCATTAAGCGTCGCTGCCAGCTACCCAACCCCATCACCACAGAATCATCGGTTCCCAAATTTCAAGTAATTCTTCGCTGACCTTTCGAGCGGACGACGTCATGAAAGGAATACACAATCAACTTAAAACAGTTGTAAATGTAACATTATTTGCTGCTGAACGAATGATCAGATATAAAACCACCACGATACCTACTCCATCTGTGAAAGATATATTGTCTCCGTTCACCAAATAAAACTGTATTTATCAAATCAAACCCTGTGCAGTCGACATGTCATACAACACTATCTCTCATTCCCTGCTAATGTGCGATCATAAAGTGATCAAAGAAGATACGTTTCGTATATTTATTCGACGAACAATAAAAGATTGCTCAAATATATCGAAGATCTTGCAGTTAGGCAATTCCAGCCATGTTTTTTACAGACAGAAAGACTTCGTTATAAATTTGGGATTACTGTGTGAAAATAAAATGCTCCATATTCGAACAATATAAATGACAATGTGTTTCAAGTACTTCAGCCAAAGTATAATTTATTAATTCACTACATATTGTATACAGTATAACAGCAGTATGGCGAGGAGATGCAAAGAAATATGGAAGACAACAAATAAATTCAACAACCTATATATGGCTCTGTGTTTCAATCCACTACGGGAACACATTGTTGTGAATGTCTTTGGTGGTGTTTCTGATGAAAGCTGTGTGGACTGAAACATCAGTTGTCTTGTTATCAAGGCCTTACGAGAACCGTGAAGCATAATGCCGTGTGTATGTATGTGAGTGTTCGACTTTCTAGGTCAGCAGTGGCGTTGTTCTGGGAAGAGGGGACCACAGAGGGGATTAGCCTGGCGCATGCCTGGCACGTGATCCCTGCTCAAGTGATTTAGTCACGTGGCGGACTTAGGTTAAATTACATGTTCTCAGGTTGCACTCTTTCTATCCTGTTGTCACTTTTGTTGTCGACTTTGTTGTCTCTTTTCTTGGGGTATTTGAATCAGTTCTCTTGTGATGTTTGAGACGTGTCTCTTCTCTTGTGATGTTTGAGACGTGTTCTCTTCTCTTGTGACGTTTGAATCAGTTCTCTTGCGATGTTTGAGACCCGTCTTTTCTCTTGTGGTGTTTGAGACGTGTCTTTTCTCTTGTGATGTTTGAATCAGTTCTTTTGCGATGTTTGAGACGCGTCTCTTCTCTTTTGGTGTTTGAATCAGTTCTCTTGTGATGTTTGAAACGCGTCTCTTCTCGTTTGATGTTTGAGACGTGTCTCTTCTCTTGTGGTGTTTGAGACGTGTATCTTTTCTTGGGGTATTTGAATCAGTTCTCTTGCGATGTTTGAGATGTGTCTCTTCTCTTGTGATGTTTGAGACGTGTCTCTTTTCTTGTAGTGTTTGAATCCGTTCTCTTGTGGTGTTTGAGACGTGTCTCTTCTCTTGTGATGTCTGAGACGTGTCTCTTCTCTTGTGATGTTTGAATCAGTTCTCTTGTGGTGTTTGAGACGTTTCTCTTCTCTTGTGGAGTTTGAGTCAGTTCTCTTGTGATGTTTGAGACGAGTCTCTTCTCTTGTGGTGTTTGAATCAGTTCTCTTGTGATGTTTTAATCAGTTCTCTTGTTGTGTTTGAAACGTGTCTCTTATCTTGTGATATTTGAGACGTATCTCTTCTCTTGTGATATTTGAGACGTGTCTCTTCTCTTGTGATCTTTGAGACGTGTCTCTTCTCTTGTGATTTTGAGACTTGTCTCTTCTGTTGTGATGTTTGAATCGGTTCTCTTGTGGTGTTTGAGACGTGTCTCTTCTCTTGTAATGTTTAAGACGTGTTTCTTCTCGTGTGATATTTGAGACGTGTCTCTTCTCTTGTGATGCTTGAATCAGTTCTCTTGTGGTGTTTGAGACGTGTCTCTTCTTTTGTGGTGTTTGAGACGTGTCTCTTCTCTTGTGATGTTTGAATCAGTTCTCATGTGGTGTTTGAGGCGTGTCTCTTCTCTTGTGATGTTTGAGACGTGTATCTTTTCTTGGGGTACTTGAATCAGTTCTCTTGCGATGTTTGAGACGTGTCTCTTCTCTTGTGATGTTTGAGACGTGTCTCTTCTCTTGTGATGTTTGAGACGTGTCTCTTCTCATGTGATGATTTTAGACGTGTCTCTTTTCTTGAGGTATTTGAATCAGTTCTCTTGTGATGTTTGAAACACGTTTCTTCTCTTGTGGTGTTTGAATCAGTTCTCTTGTTATGTTTGAGACGCATCTCTTCTCTTGTGGTGTTTGAATCAGTTCTCTTGTGATGTTTGAGACGCGTCTCTTCTCTTGTGGTGTTTGAATCAGTTCTCTTGTACTGTTTGAGACGCGTCTCTTTTCTTGTGGGGTTTGAATCATTTCTCTTGTGATGTTTGAGACTGTGAGGTGTTAAAATAATAAATGAGAATAAGGACAAGTTTACTAGGGGTATTCCAGTTGGAATTGGGTCTCATTCCCAAACACGCCCTCTAGAGGAATTAATATACTGGCTCAAGAACCCCAAAGCATTGAACAAGGCAAGAAAAGGGTGCAAGTTCAACACTAATATAAAAGAAATGTTTCCCATAGAAGGCTGGGAGATCCGGGAAGTCTACCACAGACACCCGAGCAACTAGTCACTCTACTAAGAAGGTGTGTCTATGTGTAATTCTCCCACCCCACATTTAATCTC
The DNA here is from genome assembly GCA_963921405.1 of Cepaea hortensis. Classification (NCBI taxonomy): domain Eukaryota; kingdom Metazoa; phylum Mollusca; class Gastropoda; order Stylommatophora; family Helicidae; genus Cepaea; species Cepaea hortensis. The sequence continues at coordinate 83,020,892 of OY992876.1, forward strand.
CCACACACACACACACACACACACACACACATACACACACACACACACACACATATATATATATATATATATATATATATATATATATATATATATATATAGACAATGACAGGTATCAACTGCCATGCACAACCACAGTATTACATAACAGATGGGAACAACCACTGTTAGACAAAAAAAAAACATAATGAATCACTGTAGTACATAACAGATGGAAACAACCACTGTTAGACAACAACATCAACCATAGATTGACTATACACATTAACTTTGGAACAAGACGTTCACAATGAATTAACTTCAAGGCTTGGTTAAACAAACATCAGAACACTGTATTGTGTAAACATTTGGGTCCTAGAAAAACCCTGCTGGTTGAACCATGGAGACATCTTCATGAACAGCAATGATCTTATTAAAGGTAACTACCTCAGGTTATGCAACCAAAACAGTCCTCCCAAAAAAAATCCTCAAAAAGGTTCACAACAAACAACAGGTGTCACACATACAAACTAAAACCTATCCATACAAAGACATGTATAAAGAAAATCTATCTAATCTGTCTCTGAAAATTCCTAGGTACTATTGATGACTCCTGCTTCATCACGAATCTATCCAAAAAGTCAGGCCATAATCCCATTCGCTGTAATCCAGAAAACAGCTGATATATACATTCCCTCGTATCCAAGGAATTTGGAATTGTACACACACAAATGGGTAATCCAACCGAATCAGATATCCGAGGCTAAAATCATGAAGGGATAATCCATCATAATATCCACCAAGAATGTACTGTAATCCACTAGTCACAGCTGCTAAGTAGCTGGGTTAGAGGCATTTCGGCGTGGCGTAACAGGTCGAGGTATAATTCTCTAGCTGTCTGTTTGATTGTTAAATCCACGTTTAGGCACAGAGTTCTTCAGTCTCTCATTAATGAAGAAGGATCACACAGTCTTCCTAGTGTTTCATACAAATAGTTAATCTGAAATTGGGCCTACTTTCTAGCCCTTCTCTGGATAAAGATGTAAGCTATATCTTCCTTCAGCTAAACATACGACTAGCAATGACCTTGAATATAGTGCTTGATTGCCCATGGCTGGGATATGCTGGATGATGAGATTCAACAGAAGGTGGGAGTTCTCAAAAATAGTCGGCGAATCCATACTATTAATTGTTAGTGAACCCCAGACTATCCATGAGCCTCTTGTATATGCCAGTTGAACGTGAAAATCCGGAATTGGTTAGTAAATATGGTATCGCTCTGAATCAAAAATGGGCCAGGCAGATCCCACGGCTCTCGAATCCAATGTATAGTTGAGCACTGTCCGGAGGTTCCCATATGTGGGGAATCCACTTCAACATGGTCATTAGTAGCACTTTTAAAAACTCTAGCAGGTCCAATTAGGGGTGGGCTGTTATCCCAATTTTCCGCCTCTAATTACAAGCATGTTGACTATAAATCCGGTTCAATACTACACCCACATCTCTCTAGCGCCTACATAATGAAGAAAAAAACCAGGGTTGATATACATTAGTAATATAACCCATAATTTGGTGACAATGTATCATAATAAAAATAAAGGTAACAAAAAAGAAAGAAGAAAGGAAGGTGTTTCCTGTTTCCTAGCACTTGTCGCCTGCTGTAGAGTTTTGCCTCACTCCAAAAGTGAGTGAGGTATCAACTCAATATGCTCATCTTTTCGGGACCGACACTGGAGCCTGAGGGGTTATTCACCTCCTAAATATCCAAATGTCCTGATAGTACCGCTGTCACAACATGGTCAGAATTCCTGAGACAATAGCCTCATGTAAACAATTCATAAATCTCTTTCCTACAAACATCATTAGGTAATACCACTGACAAATGGCAGAAGGCTACCAGATCAGTCATATCCTCTTGCATCATCCTCACCATCACCATCATAATCATCATCATCATCATCATCATCATCATCATCATCATCATCATCATCATCATCATCATCATCATCATCATCATCATCATCATCATCATCATGTGTCTGTCCCCACTGGGGTGAATTTAAAATATCTACTCCAGCAGTAACAATCACGAACCACTGTACCGCAGTCACAACATGGTCAGAATTCTGAGACAATAGCCTCATGTAAACAATTCATAAATCTCTTTCCTACAAACAGCATTAGTTAAATACCACTGACAAATGGCAGAAGGCTAGCTACCAGATCAGTCATCTCCTCTTGCATCATCCACACCATCACCATCATCATCATCATCATCATCATCATCATCATCATCATCATCATCATCATCATCATCATCATCATCATCATCATGTGTCTGTCCGCACTGGGGTGAATTTAAAATATCTACTCCAGCAGTAACAATCACGAACATAAAAGATAAAATACTCATAAAAGAGAAAGCATGTGAATCTTTTCCGATACAATATAGAAATCACTGAGTGGGCAGTTTCCCAACATCTCAAAACCAGAATATAAGAACAGATGATTCTCTTCCCCCTAAACTATTAAAAGTAGTGTGTTTAATGAACGCTGTTCCACATCCCATCAAATTCAACCATCATAAGAAATACATTGACTTCTAGAACACTCATGTAGTTAGTCAAGCAGTAAGAATGTTGTTGGTAAATTTCTGGACCTAAATTATTAGCCCAGACACCCACAACAGGGGTACAATGCAGACGTAGAATGCACGTCCTGCTAACTCCTTGAATAATTTGGTGCAGGTTTTCTTTCCTCTCACCTGAGATTATAACTAACTGACATTTCCTTCATTCACATAACATTATGTATGACAAAGATTACAAGACAATTACACCTCTGTGTATATACAACAATGTAAATAAAAGATTAACTCCCAAGTGCACTAAAAGTGAGACCATGTCTCTCTGCATAACAGACTATTTAAGTTGCACACAGATAGTAACATTTTTCCAATATAAGAAAAAAGTACAAACCATGCACTCAAAGAGACAACACTTTATAACACAGAGACAAGTTTCAAATGATATGCACTTGAGAATAAAATATGTTCCAAAGCATATCAGAAAGACTACACATAGCAAGATTAGATTGTAAGCCTTAGGAAAGCCGGCAGGACAAAATGGCAATGTGACAGACTGCGCAACTCAAGCCACCTTTTCAATAAAAAGTCATTCTCATCTTTTCTCACACACAACTGCAATCATGATACTAGTTGCATCAAAGCACTCATCCTAATACATAATATAAGATACGTCTTAAAATGCTCACCTAAGGCGCAGAGAATAAATGGGCGATTAATTATCGCCACTAACAATTAGTGACTCGCTAATTTTGGAGATTACATGGCGAGTGCCGGGATTCGCCTAGTCTAGCCAAGGCACTATTTTTGCCAGGGAACTCATCCAATCAATAGGTTGGAATTGAAACAAAGTTAGTTTCATTTTATTCCTCTCGTGGAAAAATGTGTAATCGCCGGACCGTCTCTCTGTGTACCTGGGTTAAAATTTTGGCAAGTTTCCAGGGAAGCCTGCTGGATGACAAAACACTACCTCACAGAGACGTGTCTCTTCTCTTGTGATACCTGAAACATTTGTCTGCTCTTGTGATACCTGAAACATGTATCTTCTCATGTGATGTCTGAAACATTTGTCTTCTCATGTGATGTCTGAAACATTTGTCTTCACATGTGATACCTGAAACATTTGTCTTCAAATGTGATACCTGAAACATTTGTCTTCTCATGTGATACCTGAAACATTTGTCTTCTCATGTGATACCTGAAACATTTGTCTTCTCATGTGATGTCTGAAACATTTGTCTTCTCATGTGATGTCTGAAACATTTGTCTTCTCATGTGATACCTGAAACATTTGTCTTCTCATGTGATACCTGAAACATTTGTCTTCTCATGTGATACCTGAAACATTTGTCTTCTCATGTGATGTCTGAAACATTTGTCTTCTCATGTGATACCTGAAACATTTGTCTTCTAGTGTAATATTTGCAATATTTGTCTTTTCATCTTGAGACATTATGGAGTGTTTGCCGAAGGACACATTTACCGTGGCTGTATTAGAACCGGTCTACCATTGATATGATATTCTCATTGCGACAGATGCAAGAAAAATGCCGGGAACAAAATCAGCCACTGTTTATTGCCTTCATTGACCTCACAAAGGCATTCGATTTGGTCAGTCATGAGGGTCTGTTCAAAGCACTAAAGAAGATTGGCTGCCCACCAACTCTTCTGTCCATTGTGGAATCGTTCCACACAGGCATGAAAGGTATAATCAAGTTTGATGGCTCAACTTCAGAAGAGTTTGAAATCAAGAGTGGAGTTAAGCAAGGTTGTGTACTAGCCCCTACCCTCTTTGGGATATACTTTTCACTTCTACTGAAATATGCCTTTCGTGATCAGGATGACGGTATATACATTCACTCACTCTCAGATGGTGGCCTCTATAATGCTCAGAGATTGAAGGCCAAGACCAAAATTAGCAGGGTACTAATCAGAGAGTTGCTTTTTGCGGATGATGCTGCGATTACGACCCACTCTGAGGAAGAATTACAACATCTACTATCTGCATTCTCCAATGCTTGTTCTGAATTTGGTTTAACAATTAACAAAAAGAAGACACAGATTATGTCACAAGGTGCACATGTTGTACCATCAATCTTTATTGACGACGCCGAACTGGAGATAGTAGACCATTTTACATATCTAGGATCAGAGGTAAATAGCAAATTATCCCTCGATCAGGAAATCAACATCAGGATTGGCAAGGCAGCAACAACAATGAACATGTTAGCAAAAAGAGTCTGGGAGAACAGGAAGCTTACTGCCAAAACAAAAGTCCTCGTCTACCAAGCCTGTGTCCTTAGTACTCTTCTTTATGGCAGTGAAACCTGGATAACTTACTCACGCCAAGAGAAACGTTTAAACAGCTTTCATATGCGGTGTCTACGAAGAATACTTGGTATTAAGTGGTAAGACAAAATCACAAATACTGAAGTATTGGAAAGATCAGGTTGTGTGACGGTGTATTCCATGCTCAGTCTTCGTAGACTTAGATGGATAGGACACGTTAGGAGGATGGATGATGGTAGAATACCAAAGGACATCTTATTTGGTGAAATACAGACGGGTAGGAGATCTCAGGGTCGGCCTCTACTACGAAACAAAGATGTGTGTAAGCGGGACATGATTGATACAGGCATTGATAATGCACATTGGGAGCACGTCGCCGCTGAACGTGTTGCATGGAGGGCAACTATCAGAAATGGAATAAAGACAAAGGAGAAAATGATTGCAGATAAAGCACACACAGAGCGTGAGAGACGTAAGATGGTGCAAAATGGTGGAAGTGACCATGTTTTCACATGCACCTACTGTGGGCAAACATTTGCAGCAAGAATTGGCTTTACCAGCCACACTCGCCATCGCCATGGATCGTAGTTATTAAGCCTTTCTGAAGCACAATGTACCAAACTATCGTCTGTCAAGACGGAAAGGTGCCAATGTAATGTAAATGTAATGTTGCTGTGAGTGGCAGTATGCATGGTTTGACTTGTATGTGTATGAGTCTGCGTATATATGAATCTATATGTGTTGATATGTTCCATGTATGTGTTTTTATATGCTGGGTAAATAGACCCAATTATAAAGAATGACATGCCAACAGGGAACGAGCCGGAACCAACAGAAGATGATGTCGAATGGGCTATAAACAAAACCACTACAGGGACAATAAACAAAGTCAATACAGGGACAATAAACAACACCACTACAGGGACAATAAACAACACGAATACAGGGACAATAAACAACACCACTACAGGGACAATAAATAACACCAATACAGGGACAATAAACAACACCACTACAGGGACAATAAACAACACCAATACAGGGACAATAAACACCAACAGCACAGGGACAATAAACACCAATACAGGGACGATAAACAACACAACTACAGGGACAATAAACAACACCAGTACAGGGACAATAAACAACACCAATACAGGGACAATAAACAACACCAATACAGGGACAATAAACAACACCAATACAGGGACAATAAACAACACCAATAAAGGGACAATAAAAAACACCAATACAGGGACAATAAAAAACACCAATACAGGGACAATAAACACCACGAATACATGGAAAATAAACAACACCAATACAGGGACAATAAACAACATCACTACAGGGACAATAAAAAACACCAATACAGGGACAATAAACAACACCAATACAGGGACTATAAACAACACCAATACAGGGACAATAAACAACACCAATACAGGGACAATAAACAACACCAATACAGGGACAATAAACATCACCAATACAGGGACAATAAACAACACCAATACAGGGACAATAAACAACACCACTACAGGGACAATAAACATCACCAATACAGGGACAATAAACAACACCAATATAGGGACAATAAAAAAACACTACTACATGGACAATAAAAAACACCAATACAGGGACAATAAACAATACGAATACAGGGACAATACACAACACCAATACAGGGACAATAAACAACATCACTACAGGGACAATAAACAACACCAATACAGGGACAATAAACAACACCAATACAGGGACATTACACAACACCAATACAGGGACAATAAACAACACCAATACAGGGATAATACACAACACCACTACAGGGACAATAAATAACACCAATACAGGGACAATAAACAACACCACTACAGGGACAATAAACAACACCAATACAGGGACAATAAACAACACCAATACAGGGACAATAAACAACACCAATACAGGGTCTATAAACAACACCAATACAGGGACAATAAACAACACTACTACAGGGACAATAAACACCACCAATACAGGGACAATAAACACCACCAGTACAGAGACAATAAACACCAATACAGGGACGATAAACAACACCACTATAGGGACAATAAACAACACCAGTACAGGGACAATAAACAACACCAATAGAGGAACAATAAACAACACCAATACAGGGACAATAAACAACACCAATGCAGGGACAATAAAAAACACTAATGCAGGGACAATAAACACCACGAATACATGGACAATAAACAACACCAATACAGGGACTATAAACAACATCAATACAGGGACAATAAACAACACCAATACAGGGACAATAAACAACACCAATACAGGGACAATAAACAACACCACTACAGGGACAATAAACATCACCAATACAGGGACAATAAACATCACCAATACAGGTACAATAAACAACACCAATACAGGGACAATAAAAAACACCAATACAGGGACAATAAAAAACACCAATACAGGGACAATAAACACCACGAATACATGGACAATAAACAACACCAATACAGGGACAATAAACAACATCACTACAGGGACAATAAACAACACCAATACAGGGACAATAAACAACACCAATACAGGGACTATAAACAACACCAATACAGGGACAATAAACAACACCAATACAGGGACTATAAACAACACCAATAAAGGGACAATAAACAACACCAATACAGGGACAATAAACAACACCACTACAGGGACAATAAACAACATCACTACAGGGACAATAAACAACACCAATACAGGGACAATAAACAACACCAATACAGGGACAATAAACATCACCAATACAGGGACAATAAACACAACGAAAACATGGACAATAAACAACACCAATACAGGGACAATAAACAACATCACTACAGGGACAATAAACAACACCAATACAGGGACAATAAACAACATCAATACAGGGACTATAAACAACACCAATACAGGGACAATAAATAACACCAATACAGGGACTATAAACAACACCAATACAGGGACAATAAAATACCAATACATGGACTATAAACAACACCAATACAGGGACTATAAACAACACCAATACAGGGACAATAAACAACACCAATACTGGGACAATAAACAACACCAATACAGGGACTATAAACAACACCAACACAGGGACAATAAACAAAACCAATACAGGGACAATAAACAACACCACTACAGGGACAATAAACAACATCACTACAGGGACAATAAACAACACCAATACAGGGACAATAAACAACACTACTACATGGACAATAAACAACACCAATATAGGGACAATAAACAACACCAATACAGGGACAATACACAACACCAATACAGGGACAATAAACAACACCAATACAGGGACAATAAACAACACCAATACAGGGACAATACACAACACCAATACAGGGGAAATAAACAAGACCAATACAGGGACAATACACAACACCAATACAGGGACAATAAATAACACTACTACAGGGACAATAAACAATACCAATACAGGGACAATAAACAACACCGATACAGGGACAATAAACAACACCACTACAGGGACAATAAACAACACCAATACAGGGACAATAAACAACACAAATACAGGGACAATAAACAACACCAGTACAGGGACAATAAACAACACCAATACAGGGACAATAAACATCACCAATACAGTGACAATAAACAACACGAATACAGGGACAATAAACAACACCAGTACAGGGACAATAAACACCAATACAGGGACAATAAACAACACCAATACAGGGACAATAAAACACCAATATAGGGACAATAAACAACACCACTACAGGGACAATAAACAACACCAATACAGGGACAATAAACAACACCAATACAGGGACAATAAACAACACCAATACAGGGACAATAAACAACATCACTACCGGGACAATAAACAACACCAATACAGGGACAATAAACAACACCAATCCAGGGACAATAAACACCAATACAGGGACAATAAACAACACCAATACAGGGACAATAAACAACACCAATACAGGGACAATAAACAACACCAATACAGGGACAATAAACAACACCTATACAGGGACAATAAACAACATCACTACAGGGACAATAAACAACACTAATACAGGGACAATAAACACCAATACAGGGACAATAAATACCAATACAAGGACAATAAACAACACCACTACAGGGACAATAAACAACACCAATACAGGGACAATAAACACCAATACAGGGACAATAAACACCAATACAGGGACAATAAACAACACCACTACAGGGACAATAAACAACACCAATACAGGTACAGTAAACACCAATACAGGGACAATAAACAACACCAATACAAGGACAATAAACAACACCAATACAGGGACAATAAACACCAATACAGCGACAATAAACAACATCAATACAGGGACAATAAACAACACCAATACAGGGACAATAAACAACACCAATACAGGGACAATAAACAACACCAATTCAGGGACAATAAACACCAATACAGGGACAATAAACAACACCAATACAGGGACAATAAACAACATCAATACAGGGACAATAAACAACACCAATACAGGGACAATAAACAACACCAATACAGGGACAATAAACAACACGAATACAGGGACAATAAACAACACCACTACAGGGACAATAAACAACACCAATACAGGGACAATAAACAACACCACTACAGGGACAATAAACAACACCACTACAGGGACAATAAACAACACCAATACAGGGACAATAAACAACACCAATACAGGGACAATAAACAACACCACTACAGGGATAATAAACAACACCAATACAGTGACAATAAACAACACCAATACAGGGACAATAAACAACACCAATACAGGGACAATAAACAACACCAATACAGGCACATCACCAGGGTGTGATAACACCACATGTTAATGATTAACGCTGGCGCAGAACAAAGTGAGAACATATTTCACGCGTTAGGTCAACAAACATGAATATTGTCAAAGACATATCACCAATGAAATATGACCAATATATATCCCAAAAGCAAAACATCGCGATGTGAATTTATGTATCCCTTACAGAACATTTGCCGTATTAAGGCATACAAGCAAAATTGTATTTGCAATAATGGAAAAAAAAAAATAGAAGAAAACATAAGGCAAGCTGACTAGACGAATCGGGAGTGCACGCGACAACATATTTAATATGAAGGCATTAATAGAAGAAGAAACAAGCAGATAGCACAGTGTAGATTTGTGCTACTCAAAGACATTTGACTGTGCAGGACATGAATAGCTATATGACATACTTCACCAAGTGGATAGTTTTAAATATCTAAGGGCATTTATAACATCAGATGAAAGATGCACGACAGAGATTAGGAGCAGAATAGGGCAGGCAAAGGCTGCGTTTAATAACATGGAAAACTATCTCATGCAATAAGTCACTATCATTGAATGTAAGAAAGAGAGTGCTGAAGTGCTATATACAACCTGTTTTGCTGTATGACTGAATCTTGGAATGTAACTGAATAAATTAGGAAGAGATTGGAAGCAACAGAGATGTGGTTCCTGAGACTAATGTTGCGAATTTCTTGGACTGCCAAAGTAACTAACAACGACTGCCTGAAAGAGGCTAATGAAAATTATATACAACAATAAGAAAGATGCAAACAGCTTTTTTGGGTCATGTGCTGAGAAGAGAGGCATTGGAGGACATCGTGACAACTGAAATATTGAGGGGAAGAAAGGCAGAGGCCGACCACGAGAAATGATGCTGGATGGATTGCGACAGTAGCATGGAGGAATATAAACAGCAGAGTTGATCCAGAAAACCAAAGACCGAGATCTGTGGAGAGTCATGAACGCCTACGCCAGCGGGCATGGCACTTGATGATGATGACGGACAGAAATACACTGAATTTTTTTTTTTTTTTTTTTTTTTTGGTGTGCATATCCTTTACAGGGCATCGCTGTCAACATCAGCATCTTTCAGCTGATTGTTGATTTCTTGGCAAGATTACGCTCAGTAGTTTGCAATACCCAGAATACAGATAATAAAAAAAACCTACAGACTACAGTGAACAATCGTCCGCAGTGAGGTTATGTGATGATGTAACTTATTGATTGTATATAGAACAGGGAGTTAGATCGGGCTGCGTTTTGTCCCTTTATCTGTTTAACTGATATAGTGAAACATCGACATGGAACAATATGATCTATTTGTAATCGAACAAATAGAAATACCTAACTTAGATATGCGGACCACACAGTATTACTTTCTACGCCACAAATGAGAATTGAGAAACTAAGAAGCTCATCGGAGCAGCAAAGTACACTTTGTAGCTCTGTGCCCATACACACAAATTAAACGTAATAACCGTAATAACAGACGAGAAACAATTATGTCAATAAATAATGTTTTTATAATTGGAGAGAAATTACAGAAAGTGAGCTTTTTTGAATATCCAGGGTCGCAGCTGGTCAGCGATGGAAATAAGAAGACAGAAATTAAAAGAGCAAACCCCGGGAAGGTAATAACAAGGCCAATTAATGCCTGAAGAAGTCGGATGTGTCGGCTGAAAGGTTCAAATATGGCAGCTCTGATGTAAACAGGCACAACACAATTAATATAAAACAACATTCCGGACGAGCGCAGAAGAAGAAGAAAAGAGTAAAAACTAAAGCAGTGAAAACTATTATAGACTGAAACAGGTGGAACAGCAAACATCCGGACACTCAGAGCATGCACGTTCTTGGTGTCAACACGGGGCTTGCGGAACTTACACATGTAACATATCAGCTGCCAAATGGAGAAGAGCATTCGATCTTAAACTTCTGGTGTGCTGATGTCGAGGTAGCTGGTTCAACTCCTACACTAGTCAGTTGGACTAAAGTGTTGTCTTCTCATCCTTGAATTGAGGACGTAAATTACAGTATTTCTGAAGTCGGAATGGGTTCGCCTGATGGCGAGGGACACTGATAATAGGGAAATTTGATCCACACGCAAAAATCATTCCAGTGCACAAGAAGTACTAGCATGTGGATGGACTACACTTGAGTTCAAAGTGACCTATCGTTAAAAAAAATCAACTGAAAAGCATATGCCCCTGTGATATATAGGTCTTGCTGAATAGTGGTTTCTCCTGTACACGCGGCGATAGGCTATTCTCTCAAGTCACAACAAGGACACAGATGAGTAACATTTGTTTATATGTTCATGTTGAGTTGTTCTTGTAAACGAGCACATCATTCAAGACTGGCGAATCAGCCATGTGTACACGCGCAGACAGCAGATTACATACTCCAAGACTACCCAGAATAGTTCTAGGCAAACCTTCTGGCCCGGAGAAAGAACAGTGGAGGATAAACTACGTTGACCAATGAGTGAACTTGACAAGACAGTGACGTTTATACAAGAGACAACATTGCAGACAGACAAATTTCAAGTGACCGAAAGAACAAGAATCAACATAACTTGGACATCTGGCTTATGGTAGAGAGAAAGTTTGAGTCTGTCAAGTGCGCTGATGGCAAGGTAGGCGGTTCCACCCCTACACCGGCATTCAGTTGGTTTCTATCGTTCAGAAAGTAATCGCATGCTACTGAACGTAGTTGTCTAGAAAACCAACATGGGGCTGATCGCAACGTCTTGCAGAGGATATGCAACATTTGTTAATGGGAAAGAGGGGAGAGGAGGGGGGGGGGGTGTTCTGCGGTGGACATGCCAATGGTTGATCATTGTATGTTGATAGGTTGGGAGTGCATGTGTGTTGATACAGTGCAGACCGCTTTAGGCGATGTCGGATGTGGCGAATTTCTGTTGATTTATATCAATGTGTGCGGTGTGGTGTGATTGGGAATGCGTGTGTAGACGTCAGTGAGTCTGTATGGGCGTACTTGTGTGTGTGTGTACGTGTGTGTGTGTGTGTGTGTGTGTGTGTGGTAGCCGCGGAGACACTTGTCTGCCGGCCCGTTGGTCGTGTAAACCCACCTGGGATCTCAGGTCAACCCATCCTGGCATGGACACCGGGAAATGTCGTGGGAAGTACATGCTGTGTTGACGTGATCCACCGAATGCCGGTGGGTCTGAAACATGGGAATAGCACCTTATATCCACTGGGCCTCAAGGCATGAGTCTTCTTGATTATAGCATGTGTGGATCTCTGTGTGTGTGTGTGTGTGTGCGTGCGTGCGTGCGTGCGTGCGTGCGTGTGTGTGTGTAAAGATCATATTGGTTTGCAGTGGTTCCAAAATCGTTGCATGCCACTGCGGTATATTGTAAACATTGCCGTTACTAAAGTGGAACAGCACTGTGTCACTAACTGGTGAAGAGCCTATTTGCAAAGTCTCGTAGTGTTGACACTGCTTCATATTATACTCAAGCCAAATGATTATTTTCAAGCAGCCAATTGTTATCCCCAGTCATTTATTTAATTTTGTTTGGTTTTTGTGGTCCTTTCTAGCAATCATTTGCGAGTTAATGGCGTGGCCAAGTGTTGTATGAACAGATCATTAAATCACACAGACGTTACAACAAGCATTCAACAATCCACGTGCAATGTCTTTTACACTTCGGGTAATTTATTTCTTAATAATGGAGGCAAATGAAATTTTCCAGGCATTTGTTAAGCGTGACACCGGCTAGAAGCCAGATTTGAACCAAGAATAACACAAATCCGTTATGGCTGTTTTCATAGAAAGCCCTTGCCACGATTTCATATTAAGACATGTTTGCCCAGGCTCCACGCCGAGAGCAGCAAAAAATGTTTGGGAACAGCAAATTGCCCTTTTACCAAAAAAGCATTTGGCTTCCAATTCGTCTAAATTGGAGTTAGTGTTTCTGTGTGGCTAATTGAATGAAAATACCGCCGTCTCCTCCAGCGGAAATTGGCCAACTCGACCACGTTTCTCTCGGGCCGGGTCCCTCCAGTCGGGGAGAATCAAACCCAGCCAAAAATTATTTTTGTATTTGAGCAATCAATATGTTTGACCACGGCTTGAGGTGTTGCTTGATCTGGGCACAATAATATCGCCAGATATGAGTAAATAGTTGTTCTGTCAGATTTTTCTGTTTATTGTGCCAAAATCTGTGCCGCATGGAATAATTTTCTTCATTGATTGAAAAACACGCGAAGCCCAATTTTTATGTGTAAATTTATTAGCGGTTTGCCGCGCCTTTGTAAATCCACGAAGACAACAAAACAACTTCTAACAAAAGAATCAGCAGAAATGGAGAATGTATTGTGTGTGTGTGTGTGTGTGTGTGTGTGTGTGTGATTCTATTGGGCGAGATTTAAAAACTCTACCCATGGTATACACGGGGCGTTGAGCTCCACACGAGTCATGTCCATGACAAGTAAATAGGTGCGTAAGCTCTCTATATTTGTTGACGTAGAGTTGTACATGTAGTTATGTCAGTGTGTGTTTGCTGTTTGTGTACCAAGAGAGACTTTAGCCGTCTGTGATTGTGTCCTGGTAAACCTTTCCGATTGTACATCCCGTGTTGTTGTTGATTCTGTCATTACAAGTGCCATATTTATTTCAAAGAACGGAAGTGGTGAATACTAAAACTAGAGATGGTGACAGATAAAAGAGAACGCACAAGGACCAAAAGCAGCATTGCTACCTGTGTATTCATTTGCTTGCGTATATTTACACCTTTGTCTGTTATAATCGGGGCGAACGGTAACTACTATTATAAATCAATGTATTTTTCGAAGTTAAAATAAGAAATAATGTCCACGGACAGAAACAGGTGCCGATTAAAGATCATAACCAACAATGAAATCAGTGAAAATGTTACAGACATGTAATCCATGATAGACAATGAAGTCAGTGGAAATGTTACATAGGTGTAATCCATGATCGACAATGAAATCAGTGGAAATCTTACAGTCATGTAATCCATGACCGACAATGACGTCAGTGGAAATGTTACAGGCTTAATCCATGATCGACAGTGAAGTTAGTGAGCATGTTACAGGCTTGTAATCCATGATAGACATGATTGTAATCATCCCCCTCCTTCCCTTCCTTTCCCACACACTGTTCATATTTCACATTATTTGTGGATTATCCTGCTATTTCTGTCAGCATATTTACAGCGTTTCAATAAGCAACGTATATTTATTAATATTCGACTTTGCAATAGTGGTCCTATATATAGGACTTGTTTTTCTTTTGTTATATATATATATATATATATATATATATATATATATATATATATATATATATATATATATATATATATATATATTGTGTGTGTGTGTGTGTGTGTGCGTGTGCGTGCGTGCTTGTGTGTGTGTATATGTGTGTGTGTGTGTGTGTGTAATCTGTCTTTGCACTTGCCTAGGGTTGTCGTTCTGTACATGTTTTCCGTTGCCTTAGACTTATTGCAGTGTATCATACATTCCGTTGGTGGCGTATTGTGGTGTTGGTGTTTCTGAAACTCTACAGTAAATGGGAGTATTCTTCAACAAGTGAATCGGTACAATTATCTCGGAACAGTCATAACATCTGATGGGAGATGCCTTGTAGAGATTAGAACAAGAATCGCCATGGCGAAAGTAACCTTTAGCAAGATGAAAAACATACTGACAATAAAAAGATGTCAATTAAAACTAGAGAAAGGGTGTTGGGATGCTGCATAGAGCCTATTCTTTTGTATGGATGTGAAACTTGGATAATGAGCAGTCAAGCTGAAAAACATCTGATGGTTGCAGAAATGTGGTTTCTAAGGAAAATGCAAAGAATACCATGGACAGACAGAAAAACCAATGACCAAGTACTACAGGAGGCAAATGACAATCGTAAATTGATTAGACGCAGACAGTCAAAATTTTTTGGACATGTTATGAGAAGAAATGGATTGGAGAACGTAGCGACAACTGGCAAGATCGAAGGGAACAGACCAAGGGGAAGGCCGAGAAGTAAATACCTGGATAGCTTGGCCACATGGCATGGTCGAGAAGGAACACTGAGCTTATCCACGACTCTGGTGATCGAGTGAAATGGCGAGTCATGACCGCCCACGCTTTCCGGCATGGCACATGATTGATTGATTGATTGATTGATTGACAATATAATATTGTACACGATGAGACTTGTGACATTCAGCTATGTCGTGTCCTATTAAAGTGAAATATAATATTCCAAGTTGTTGCTGACTGTCCTCTCTGTTTATTCTTGGACACATGACACTTGTGGTGTTAGATGGTTGGTTGGTTGTGTGTCTGGTTGTGTGTGTGGCTAGTTGTGTGGTTAGTTGTGTGGTTAGTTGTATGGTTGGTTGTGTGGTTGGTTATGTGGCTGGTCGTGTGGTTGTTTATGTGGTTGGTTGTGTGGTTAATTGTGTGGTTGGTTGTGTGGTTGTTTCTGTGGTTGGTCGTGTGGTTGTTTCTGTGGATGGTTGTGTGGTTGGTTGTGTGTGTGGCTAGTTGTGTGGTTAGTTGGTTGGTCGTGTACTTAATTGGTGGTGTGTTTAGTTGTGTGGTTAGTTGTGTGGTTTGTTGTGTGGTTGGTTCTGTGGCTGGTCGTGTGGTTGGTTGTATGGTTGGTTGTGTGGTTGTTTCTGTGGTTGGTCGTGTGGTTGGTTGTGTGGTTGGTTGTGTGGTTGGTTCTGTGGCTGGTCGTGTGGTTGTTTATGTGGTTGGTTGTATGGTTGGTTGTGTGGTTGTTTCTGTGGTTGGTCGTGTGGTTGTTTCTGTGGTTGGTTGTGTGGTTGGTTCTGTGGTTGGTTCTGTGGCTGGTCGTGTGGTTGGTTGTGAGTTTGTTGTGTGGTTGTTTCTGTGGTTGGTTGTGTGGTTGTTTCTGTGGTTGGTTGTGTGGTTGGTCGTGTGGCTGGTTGTGTGGTTGGTTCTGTGGCTGTTTGTGTGGTTGGTTGTGCGGTTTGTTGTGTGGTTGTTTCTGTGGTTGGCTGTGTGGTTGTTTCTGTGGTTGGTTCTGCGGCTGGTCGTGTGGTTGGCTGTGCGGTTTTTTTCTGTAGCTGTTTGTGTGGTTGGTTGTGTGGTTGGTCGTGTGGCTGGTTGTGTGGCTGTTTCTGTTTTGATTGTGTGGCTTTTTGTGTGGTTGTTTCTGTGGTTGGTTGTGTGGCTGATTGTGTGGTTTGTTGTGTGGCTGGTTGTGTTGTTGGTTGTGTGGTTGGTTGTGTGGCTGGTTGTGTGGTTGGTTGTGTGGTTGGTTGTGTGTTTGATCGTGTGGCTGTTTGTGTGGTTGTTTCTGTGGCTGTTTGTGTGGTTGTTTCTGTGGTTGGTTGTGTGGTTGTTTCTGTGGTTGGTTGTGTGGTTGGTTGTGTGTTTGATCGTGTGTTTGGTTGTGTGGTTGTTTCTGTGGCTGGTCGTGTGGTTGTTTCTGTGGCTGGTCGTGTGGTTGTTTCTGTGGTTGGTTGTGTGTTTGATCGTGTGGTTGGTTGTGTGGTTGTTTCTGTGGCTGTTTCTGTGGCTGGTTGTGTTGTTGGTCATGTGACTGTTGCTGTGGCTGTTTGTGTGTTTGGTTGTGTGGTCGGTCGTGAGTTCCACCGAGGAATAAATCTTAAAGTCTGATGCGATGGCGTACAGGTTGTTTTTTTTTATGTCGTGAACAAGGATTGCATTTGATGGAGTAAAGCTGATGTCAAGACTTTCCTCTAGACCTGGTAACGTCTCCACGGGGCGTTGTCGCAGAGGTCTTCTGTCCCTCTCCAAGCCCAGAAACCAGTGTGGTGTGCAGTTCTGTCTGTTGCATAGTTGTGTTCGGTGCAGACAAATGATAGGCCCAACCAGTGATGATACTGGCTTACCGTAACTAGCTGATCGAGTGTTGCAGTAGCTTGGTCCTTCATCTGGGCCACTGCTTCCATTTTGAGGTTTTCCGTTCCAGTCCTACCTGCACATAGACTTGATGGATGATTGAAGAAATAGATGAATGGGGGGCTGGATGAATGCTTGGAGTAATAGTTTGATCGATGGTAGGATAAAAGGATGGATAGATGGATGGTTGGAGGAATCGATGAATGCATAGTTGGTAGAATAAATGCATGCATGAACGTATTCAATGATAGCTTGATGGGTGGATGGAAGAGTGAATGATTGAAGGGATAGATGCATGTATGATTAGGGTAATAGATGTCCTGGATAGAATAGCTTGATGAATGGATAGACAGATGGAGGGTTAAATGATTGGATGAAAGGAGGAAGACATACAGCATGGAGAGATAGATGCATGAACGGAAGGAGGGATTTTCGCTGCATCGCGGCAGGTGACGTACACATAGTTTTGAACTGTTGTCATTCGTCAACTGCACATAGAGGAGACACGGCTTTAGCCTTTAGAACTCGCCCATGTGGTACACTGTACACTTGACCAAGTCATGGTATTCTACCCTGTCTAAGAATAAAATTTGGTGGAACTGCGGTAAAGCTGTGAAAGTGTAAACAATATAAAATGACACAAAGTGGTGCAGCTTTACATAACAGAGTTACGACACATACAGAACGTTGCGGCGGTTAGCCTTCATCAGCAAACAAACACATTCACAAACACAACATACAGTCAAGGAGAACTCCTGTGACTACATTAGAAGGTGATGACAGGACGAGAGGAACAAATGCATGGAAAAATAGAAGCAATGAAGAGAAAATGAGAATTGAAAAAAATGTTAATTGAAAAGAATGTTAGTTGAAGAAAATGTTTAATAGAAAATCTGTTAATAGAGAAAAAAAACTGCATACTCACCTCACGTACGGATCTGTAAATGACTACGAAAATCTCGGGTGTAGTTATATACGGTGCTGGATGTTACGGTTCAGTGAGCACATAGAAAGAAGGGGGCGGGGCAGGAGGCGTGTAAAATTGAAGATAGTATTGACCAAGACCCCATTGTGTTATTTAAGGTCTGGTTGGACTGGTGTGTATGAACACGCGTACATACACTTCAACAGACAAAATGCTAGTGTATGTGGACATATGCACAGTATATGCAAGAAGAGAGAGAGAGAGAGAGAGAGAGAGAGAGAGAGAGAGAGAGAGAGAGGAGAGCGAGAGAGAGAGAGACAGACAGAGAGAGACAGAGAGAGACAGAGAGAGGAAAAGTGCCTGCGACATACCACATGGGGCATACTGTACCCTACGAAATAGTCAGTATGGTTGCTTGTCATACAACTCGCTTCAGGAGCCCCTCGCCCACTCTCTCTCTCTTCTTGTGTCACGTGTCACACAAATAACTGACTCCAACACAGGCTAGTCTAGGATGATGACAGTGATTATATTTCACACATCTGTGCTGTACACAGTCATGTGTACACGTACACGACCTGGCTGCAGCATGGCCACACACCAAGTGCCGACACCAACAACACATCACAGCCATTGTCTGCAAATTTGATGTACACTCAACTCGATAGTCACACTTACACAATTCTGTTTTCACATTTACACAACTCATCAACTCTGGCATTTACACAATTCAACTTTGAAATTTGCAAAAATTGTCAACTTTCACACTTACACAATTCAACTTTGAAATTTACACAACTCACTTTTGAAATTTACACAGCTCAACTCTCAAATTTACACAATTCAGCTCTCACATTGACATAATTCAACTCTGACATTTACACAATTCATCAACTTTGAAATTTACTCATCCATGCCATGTGGCCATGCCTTCCAGGTATTTTCCTCTCTGTCTTCCTCTTCGATATTGCCAGTTGTCACTAAGTTCTCCAATCCATTTCTTTTCATAACATGTCCAAACATTTTGACTGTCTACGTCTAATTTCTCGAATCCATTTACGATTTTCATTTGTCTCCTGTAGTACTTGGTCATTGTTTTTTCTGTCTGTCCATGGTATTCTTTGCATTTTCCTCAGAAACCACATTTCTGCAACAATCAGATGTTTTTCAGCTTGACTGCACATTGTCCAAGTTTCACATCCATACAAAAGAACAGGCTCTATGTATCCCCTCAACACTCTTTTTCTCACTTCAATTGACATCTTTTTATTGGTCAGAATGTTTTTCATCTTGCTAAAGGCAGCTTTCGCCATGGCGATTCTTGTTCTAATCTCTTCAAGGCATCTCCCATCAGATGTTATGACTGTTCCGAGATAATTGTACCGATTCACTTGTTGAAGAATAGTCCCGTTTACTTATATATTACATTGTGGTATTTCGTTCTTCCTAGTGACTACCATAACCTGTGTCTTTTTACAATTTAATTCTAACCCCAGTTCCTCACTGTGTACAACAACCGCATCTACTAATTGTTGCAGATCCTGCGCATTGTCTGCAATCAATACTGTATCATCTGCATATCTAATGTTATTGGTGTTTCGTCCTCCAATGCTGATTCAATTTATATCTTCTACATTTCTGAAAATATTTTCACTGTATAGGGGAAAAAAATCTGGAGACAATACACATCCCTGCCTAACACCTCTCTTAATAGGCTGATATTGTCCCACTTCATTATCAATCCTTATGGCAGCTTGTTGTTTCCAGTATATTTTTTTTATAAGTCTAATGTCTTTCCCATCAATTTGTAGATCTGCAAGCATGTCCACCATGTTGACATGTCTAACTGTATAATATCAACTTTACATCCCTGTAAAGTGCCAAATTGTTACCATTGGGAAATATCAATTGGTCATCGTGGTGAAATATAATCTAGCAAACAAGGAAAACTCCATGCATACCCTCTCCCCCCTTCCCCCCATGCTTTTATGCACAAGTTAAGTACAAAGAGAGCTTGCGCAATCACAGTTTGTTTCCTCTTCTCGTGGTCTCATTCTGTAACCATCATATATATTAATGTGTGTGCGTGCGTATGTGCATGGATATCTATCTGTCTATCTACCTGTCTGACGATTTCTCTGTCTCTCTGACTACCTGTCCAACTACGTGTTTAACTATCATTCTGTCTGTTTGTCTGTCTGACTGCATGCTCGTCTGTGTACCAGTCTATCCACGTGTCTGTCTGACTACTTGTCCAGCTATCGGTCTGTCTGACTGCATGTTTGTCTGACTACCTGTCTGCACGTCCATCTATCTGCCTGTCTATCTAATTGTCGGAAGGTCTATCTGATTATCTGTCTGTCTGACTGCATGTCCATCTGTCTGCCTGTCTATCTACCTGTCTGTCTGACTACATATCCATCTGTCTACCTGTTTAACTACCTGTCTGTCTGCATGTCCATCTATCTGCCTGTCTATCTATCTGTCGGACTGTCTGTCTGACTATCTGTCTATCTGACTGCATGTCCATCTGTCTGTCTGTCTATCTACCCGTCGGACGGTCTGTCTGACAATCCGTCTGTCTGACTGCATGTCCATCTTTCTACCTGTTTAACTACCTGTCTGTCTGCATGTCCATCTATCTGCCTGTCTATCTACCCGTCGGACGGTCTGTCTGACAATCCGTCTGTCTGACTGCATGTCCATCTGTCTGCCTGTATATCTACTTTTAGGACGATCTGTCTAACTATCTGTCTGTATGACTGCATGTCCATCTGTCTGCCTGTCTATCTAAATGTCGGAGGGTCTATCTGACTATCTGTCTGTCTGACTGTATGTCCATCTGTCTGCCTGTCTATCTACTTTCGGGCGATCTATCTAACTATCTGTCTGTTTGACTGCATGTCCATCTGTCTGCCAGTCTATTTAAATGTCGGAGGTTCTATCTGACTATCTGTCTGTCTGACTGCATGTCCATCTGTCTGTCTGACTGCATGTCCATCTGTCTGCCTGTCTACCTACCTGTCGGACGGTCTGTCTGACTATCTATCTGTCTGCCCGCATGTCAGCCGGTTTGTCTGACTATCTGTCTGTCTGTCTGTATTTCCGTCTGTCTACCTGTCTATCTATCTGTTTGTCTGACTGCATGTCCGTCTGTTTACCTGTCTGCTACCCGTTAGACGGTCTGTCTTAATATATGTCTGTCCGACTGCATATCGGACGGGCTGTCTGACTGTCTGTCTGACCGCATGTCCGTCTGTCTACCTGTCTATCTACCTGTTGGACGGTCTGTCTGAATATCTGTCTGTCTGATTGCATGTCGGACGGTCTGTCTAACTATCTGTTTGTCTGACTGCATGTCCGTCTGTCTACTTGTCTATCTACCTGTTGGGCGGTCTGTCTGAATATGTGTCTGTCTGACTGCATATCGGACGGTCTGTCTGACTATCTGTCTGTGTGACTGTATGTCCGACTGTCTACCTGTCTATCTATCTGTCTGACTGCATGTCCGTCTGTCTACCTGTCTATCTAGCTGTCGGACTGTCTGTCTATCTTTCTGCCTGACTGCATGTCCATCTGTCTACCAGTCTATCAACCTGTCGGACGGTCTGTCTGACTATCTGTCTGTCTGATTGTATATCCGTTTGCTTACCTGTCTAAATATCTGACTGACTACTTGTCTGACTACCCGATTAAGGGACTATCTCTGTATGTCTGTTTGATTACTTGTCTGTCAGACACCCTGTATGTTTTACCACTTGTCTTGTTGACACCATGTCTATCTGACCACCTGTCTGCCTATCCGACTACCTGCCTGTCTGTCTTTCTGTCTGGCCACCTGTCTGTCTTTCTGAACACCCGTCTGTCTGCCTAACATTGCTCCTCTTTGACTGTCTGTCTGACTCGTCTGTTGGATATCTAGTATACTGACGAAGTGTCATATAAATGGCCGAGTCCTCACTACTGGCGTGTACACTCAACAATGGCCGTCTCATCACTATTCGCCTTGTCGTCAGAACTATCCGTCTTCAAACAACTGTCCGTCTCCACACAACTGGCCGTGTCCACAAATAGCCATGGCCACACAACTAGTCATATCCACACAATACGCTATGGCCACACAACTGGCCGTGTCCATACAATTAACCATGGCCACACAACTAGTCATATCCACATAATTAGCCATGGCCACACAATTAGCCACGGCCACTCAACTGGCCGTGTCCACACAATTAGCCATGGCCACACAACTGGCCATATCCACACAATTAGCCACGGCCACACAACTGGCCGTGTCCTCACAAACGGCCCCTGGTTCATTATAACCTGTCGTGAGACTGCATGTCCTCCATGCTTGTCTCGCCCCTGACCGGACTGTCTACATCACACGTTGCCATGTTCTTATGTTTGACACCATCACAGTCATCGCTGTTGTTGTTGTTGTTGTTGTTTCTGTCACTCACGTCACCCACTTGCAGCACGTGTTGGTCACCACAAGGTCCGTCAGTGAAGTTGTCAGTGGCCGTATCTTGGACGAAGATTGGCGGACCATCGTCCGTCACGTGATGGGAATGGTTAGCCTCGAACTCGCTGATATTGTCTTTACTGATCTCCTCAAACGGTTGTTTGCTGGCGGTGGTTGTTGTATCTTCAGCACCTTGTCTGAGAGAACGACACTGCGAGAAGACACCGGTATCATGCAAGTCTTCATGTGTTGCGTTGTCCTCATTGCTGTGTACCGACCCGCTTCTAGCTGTCGCACGTTCTGCTAACGGCGACAGCGGACTTTGTCCATGTATCACCTGCTGTACTAGAAAACCCACTGGCTGGGTGATGGGGAAGAACGGCAGCAACCCCAGGTTTAAATTTCCTAGAGATTTACAAGCTTGCACTAGAGGATACTTTGAGTTGGGCCGTCTTCCGCGGGGCACTTTTGGTGCCTCCAGAAGACGGTCAATGCTGAAGGGACAAGATTTGATGTTGCTTGTTGTGCTGTCTTCTGATCTGGTCGGAGAGGTGAACATGGACGATGTCCGGTCTGCCGACTTGCTGCGGTAAATGCACCGATCGTCTATAGTGGAAAAGTGACCCGAGAAGCCGTCAGAGCTGACATCGTTTCCCGATAGAGACGAGTTCGGAGACATAAACCTGTCCGAACTGAGCCTACTTCTGCTTCTGTCTTCGGACGTCAGAGCTACACCTTGACCTCCGTTAATCGACTTCCGTTTTTCTTCAAGTCTCCGAAGTCGCTCCTCTTGTTTCCTCCTCTTCTTCTCTAGCCTCTCCTGCTCCCTCCTGCGAATCTCGTCCTCATCCATGGGATCTCCGCTGCAGGTTTGTGGCTGGGCGTTGTGGGCCGGACGTCCGGGGCCTTTCTTGGTGTTCTCTTTCTTTCTCCACTTGGCTCGGCGGTTCTGGAACCAAACCTGTAGAAAATCAAGCCAATGTTTTATTTCAGTTCTCTTCCACACAGAAGACATTGACATCTGAACTCACATGAACATTTGATCTATGACAACATGCACATTCTGCTTGTCGGTCAGTATAGACCAGTGGTTCTCAACGTTTCTAGGCCCATGCATCCCTTCACCATATGTTCAGAATGTCACCCCCCCCCTTTCATATTTCCTCCCTATAAATCCCCCCCCCCATCCCATCGCCCCTACACAGTATACGTAAAAATGGAAGCTAAATTTAATAACACATACTAGAACAAGTCTAGACGACTACATACAACGTGATTTGTAGGTCTAGTTATGTTATAAAAAAGAATTTCAGAAGAGCGAGAAGTACAGAATCGTAAAGTATGGAGGGAAAATCAATATCAAATAATCGGTTCTTGAATTACCACGATCTGGAAATAATTTTAATCCCCCCCCCCCATTCCCCCCTCCCCCGGAAACCCTAAAATTCTCACCTGGGGTAATTCCCCACCGGCTGAGAACCACTGGTATAAACTATATCGCACAAATATACCGTATAAAGGACACTATATGCATAAAGTAAAGTCAGTGACACGTTTATACACGTGTATACTCCTTAACTGCTTCAATGACAAACAAAAAGTAGGTGTGTACCAAACATGGCACACAACCACATAAACAACTATTATAATCTACATTTCCGTTCACTGAGCACTGAAATTGCGGAAGATACGAAACCAAATAAATCAAACGACGATCCTAGTATGGCTATATATCGTCCTTCTGTCCACATGTGGTCAGTATGGTGTCAGACATATATGGGTTGACCAGTGGCCACTGGGCGGGTGACGCGGTCAGTATGGTGCTAGACATATATTGACTGACCATTGGCTGCTATGGTCAGTATGGTGCTAGACATATATTAACTGACCAATGGCTGACATGGTCTTATGGTGCTAGACATATATTGACTGACCAATGGCTGACATGGTCTTATGGTGCTAGACATATATTGATTGACCAATGGCTGACATGGTCTTATGGTGCTAGACATATATTGATTGACCAATGGCCACTTGGTGAA
This sequence comes from Cepaea hortensis, assembly GCA_963921405.1. Lineage (NCBI taxonomy): Eukaryota > Metazoa > Mollusca > Gastropoda > Stylommatophora > Helicidae > Cepaea > Cepaea hortensis. The sequence goes on from OY992876.1 coordinate 83,045,966, forward strand.
TGACGCAGTCAGAATGGTGCTGGCTGTCTTCACTCCCCGAGACATTCCCCAGCATCGACTTTAGGCTGTGTCCACCTGGGACACCAGGTCAGTTTTCCCGATGCCGACTCGAATCCATGGTCACCTGGCCGGTGGGCTGGCAACTGGTGAGTTAGCCAATACCCGGCCGTGGGTCGTAGTTATATATATATACTGCCGGCGGTCGTATGACTTTCTAACTAGCAGTCCCAATGAACCAATTAATGATGTGATAGTTAACTAGTTTACAACGGTCTTAAATGAGACAGTTAATAATTTTCAAGGGTCCTAGATGTGATAGTTAACTAGTTTACAACGCTTCTAGATGTGATAGTTTAGTTCACAACTGTCTTAGATGTGATAAATAACTAATTTACAACGGTCTTAAATGAAGCAGTTAACTAATTTACAAGGGTTCTAGTCAATCAATCAATCATGTGCCATGCCGGAAAGCGGTGGCGGTCATTACTCACCATTTCACTCGATCACCAGTGTCGTGGATCAGCTCAGTGTTCCTGTCCCGTCCATGCCATGTGGCCAAGCCATCCAGGTATTTTCCTCTCGGTCTTCCTCTTGGTCTGTTCCCTTCGATCTTGCCAGTTGTCACCAAGTTCTCCAATCCATTTCTTCTCATAACATGTCCAAAATAATTAGACTGTCTACGTCTAATCTCTCCAATCAGCTTACGGTGTTCATTCGTCTCCTGTAGTACTTGGTCATTGGTTTTTCTGTCTGTCCATGGTATTCTTTGCATTTTCCTCAGAAACCACATTTCTGCAGCCATCAGATGTTTTTCAGCTTGACTGCTCATTATCCAAGTTTCACATCCATACAAAAGAACAGGCTCTATGTATCCCCTCAACACTCTTTTTCTCGTTTCAATTGACATCTTTTTATTGGTCAGAATGTTTTTCACCTTGCTAAAGGCTACTTTCGCCATGGCGATTCTTGTTCTAATTTCTTCAAGGCATCTCCCATCAGATGTTATGACTGTTCCAAGATAATTGTACCGATTCACTTGTTGAAGAATATTTCCATTTACTTGTATATTACATTGTGGCACTTCTTTCTTCCTAGTGACGACCATAACCTGAGTCTTTTTACAATTTAATTCTAACTCCAGTTGCTCACTGTGTACAACAACCGTATCTACTAATTGTTGCAGGTCCTGCGCATTGTCTGCAATTAATACTGTATCATCTGCATATCTAATGTTATTGATGTTTCTTCCACCAATGCTGATTCCATTTATGTCCTCTACATTTCTGAAAATATTTTCACTGTATATTGAAAAAAGATCTGGAGACATCACACATCCCTGCCTAACACCTCTTTTAATTGGCTGATACTGTCCCACTTCATTATCAATCTTTATTACAGCTTGTTGTTTCCAATATATGTTTTTTATAAGTCTAACGTCTTTCCCATCAATTTGTAGATCTGCAAGCATATCCACCATGCTGACATGTCTAACTCTATCAAAAGCCTTTGTATAGTCAATAAAGCAAAGATGTATATCCTTGTTTACTTCTATAGCACGTTCAATAACTGTTCGCAGCATATACACAGCATTTACTGTACCCTTTCCTTCTACAAACCCGCATTGTTCTTCCCCTATTTCAGGTTGTATCTTCTTCCTCACTCTTTGCATGATAATTCTTACCAAAATCTTTGTGATGTGACTCATTATACTAATTGTTCTATGTTGATCACATTCCAAGGTTCCTGATTTCTTTGGGATTGCAATAAATACAGAGTTACATAATTCAGGAGGTATATCTCCTGTATCATATAATGTGTTCAGCAGTCTGGTGACTTGCTCTAGTCCAAATTCTTCTAAAGCTTTAATCATTTCTGTTGTGATGTTATCTGCACCGGGGGCCATGTCAGCTTTCATATGCTTAAGAACATTTCGAACCTCCATCTCCAAAATTGGCGGTCCTTCATTATTAAATCTAATATCATACAAAGGTGTTTCACAAAATCTGTCCATACATGTAGAATTTGGTCTTTTTCTATTATGATTTTGCCATCTTTAGTTTTTAGACACCCTGTTGATGTACTTGTTCTTTTATTAGTAAGTTCCTGAATACTTTTGTGCACTAATTTGGTATTTTGACTGTTGTGTTGGTTTTCAAATTCTAAGCACTTTTCCTCAAGCCATGCTTCTTTTGTCTCCTTACATAATATTCTGACTTGTCTGTGAATTTCTCCATATTTGACAGAATTATTTTTGTTGAGTCTTCTTGTTTCCATGAGGTGTAAAATTTCTTCAGTCATCCATTTCTTACGACCCACCTTCTTTAATTTTGGTGTGACAGTTAACTAGTTTACAACCGTCTTAAATGATACAATTAACTAATTTACAAGGCTCCTAGATGTGATAGTTAACTAGTTTAATAGCGGTCTTAAATGAGACAGTTAACTAACTTACTCGGGTCCTAGATGTGATAGTTAACTAGTTTACAAGGGTCCTGGATGTGATAGTTAACTAGTTTACAAGGGTCCGGATGTGATAGTTAACTAGTTTACAAGGGTCCTGGATGTGATAGTTAACTAGTTTACAACGGCGTTGTGGTTACGCCTCCTGCTTCGTGCATTGAAGGTTGTGGGTTCGATTCTGGGCTAGAGCGTTCTGTTCACGAGTGCAATTTCCTCGGAGACTCCTGGAGGTTGTCGCTAGAATTACGGAGTTCTCGCTTTGTGCGTCGCTTGTGGCAGGCCGCCCTGTGGAATAAGACCCAGCCTTTGGAATAAGGCCCGGTGCTGTGAAGTAGAACATTTTGCCTTTAAACCCCTTCATAAATATATTCCTAAATGCGATAGTTAAGTTGTCTTTACTGTGACACGCCCACACATCTTCACCCTGATACGCCCACACAACTTCACCCTCACACGCCCACACATCTTCACTCTGATACGCCCGCACATCTTCACCCTGACACACTCACACACCTTCACCCTCACTCGCCCACATATCTTCATTCTGATACGCCCACACATCTTCACCCTGACACGCCCACACACCTTCATCCTCACACGCCCACACTTCTTCACTCTGATACGCCCACACATCTTCACCCCGACACGCCCATACACCATCCACACACGCCCACACATCTTAACTCTGATACACCAACCCATCTTCACCCTGACACCCCCACACACATTCACCCTCATACGCCCACACATTTTCACTCTGATACGCTCACACATCCTCCCTCTGACACGCCCACACACCTTCATCCTCACGCGCCCACATGTCTTAACGCTTACACGCCCACACATCTTCACCCTGACACGCCCACGCACTTCACCCTCACATGCCCACACATCTTTATTCTGACACACCCAAACTTCGTCACCCTGACACGCCCATACACCTTCACCCTCACACACCCACACATCTTCACTCTGACACGCCCACAAATCTTCACTCTGACACGCCCACACATCTTCACCCTGATACGCCCACACACCTTCATCCTGACACGCCCACACATCTTCACTCTGACAGGCCACACACCTGAACTCTGACACGCCCACATATCTACACGAGTATGGATATCTTGGAATGATCGTATTGCTAGCTACAAGTGTCGATGTGATGGTGTGAACGTCTGGTTATGGAAAGATCACCATTACTGCACACGGATACCGCCACAAGTGCTTCACTTCACCTCTCATGGACCTTCTTATGAGATTCACCACACAGTGCACGAACCCCAATGCCCGGGTAGGTTCGTGCGTGCATGTCAAAACTCTATAAGCATATAACCAACACACCAACATAAAATCAACCATACACCAACAAATCGGCCAAACATCCATACATTAACCAAACAACCACACGTCAACCAACCACCCACACATATCCATATAATCACGCATCCACATGAAGTCTCCCACACATCATATAACCACACTACACACGAAAGCTGCCACATATCCATATAACCACACACAGATATAACACAAACATCCGCGACGCTGACCTGAACTCGACTCTCAACCAGGTCCAGCTTCAGGGCCAGGGCTTCCCTCATGAACACATCCGAGTAGTGTGAGTCCTGGAAAGCCTTCTCCAACTCCTCCAGCTGCCAGCCGGTGAAGTTGGTGCGGGTTCGTCTCCTCTTGCTTCCGTTAAGCTCTTTACTGTCGTCACTCCCGCCTTCAGTGACAGAAAGAGATAAATACCTTGTCACTTCGTGTGTACACAGAAAGAGATAAATACCTCGTCACATCAAGTGTACACAGAAAGAGATAAATACCTCGTCACATCAAGTGTACACAGAAAGAGATAAATACCTCGTCATTTCAAATGTACACAGAAAGAGATAAATACCTCGTCACTTCATATGTATACAGAGAGTAGATGTAATTACTTCAACATTGCCTCCTACATGATAAGTCACACACCGAGCGTGTGAGACGTAAGATGGTGCATGATGGTGGAAATGACCACGTGTTCACCTGCACCCACTGTGAACGGACATTTACAGCGCGAATTGGCCTTATCAGTCACATTCGCTACCGCCGTAGGTAAACGTTATTATGCCTTTTTAAAGCACAAACTATCGTCTGTCAAGACGGCAAGGTGCCAATGTGTGTGTGTGTGTGTGTGTGTGTGTGTGTGTGTGTGTAAGTGGGTGGGTGGGTGGGTGGGTGTAATTACTTTAACATTACATCATGCATGAGAAGTTGAGTGAAGATGTAATTACTTGAACACTGCCTCCTGCATGAGAAGTTGAGAGTAGATGTAATTACTTGAACATTACCTGCTACATTAGAAGTTGGGAGCAGAAATTGTCATTCATTGGCACCTTGCCGTCTTGACAGACGATAGTTTGAGCTTTAAAAGGGCATAATAACTTTTAACTATGGAGGTAGCGAATGTGACTAATAAGGCCAATTCGCGCTGTAAATGTTCGTTCATACTGGGTGCATGTGAACACGTGGCCATTTCCACCATCATGCACCATCTTACGTCTCACACGCTCGGTGGGTGACTTATCTGCAATAATTGTCTCCTTTGTCTTTATTCCATTTCTGATGTTTACTCTCCATGCAACACGTTCAGCGGCGACTTGCTCCTAATGTGCATTATCAATGCCAGTATCAATCATGTCCCGCCTACACACATCTTTGTATAGTAGTAGAGGCCGACCCTGAGATCTCATACCCATTTGTAATTCACCAAAAAAGATGCCCTTTGGTATACTACCATAATCCATTCTCCTAACATGTCCTAACCATCTAAGTCTACGAAGACTGAGCATGGAATAAACCGTCACACAACCTGATCTTTCCAATACTTCAGTATTTGTGATTTTGTCTTGCCACCTAATACCAAGAATTCTTCGCAGACACCGCATATGAAAGCTGTTTAAACGTTTCTCTTGGTGTGAGTAAGTTGTCCAGGTTTCATTGCCGTAAAGAAGAGTACTAAGGACACAGGCTTGATAGACAAGGACTTTTGTTTTGGCACTAAGCTTCCTGTTCTCCCAGACTCTTTTTCTTAACCTGTTCATTGTTGTTGCTGTCTTACCAATCCGGATGTTGATTTCCTGATCTAGGGATAATTTGCTATTTAACACTGATCCTAGATATGTAAAAATGGTCTACCATCTCTAGTTCGGCGTCGTCAATAAAGATTGATGGTACCCCATGTGCACCTTGTGACATAATCTGTGTCTTCTGTTTGCTAATTGTTAAACCAAATTCAGAACAAGCATTGGAGAATGCAGATAGTAGACATTGCAATTCTTCCTCAGAGTGGGTCGTAACTGCAGCATCATCTGCAAAAAGCAACTCTCTGATCAGTACCCTCCTAATTTTGGTCTTGGCCTTAAATCTCTGAGCATTGTAGAGGCCACCATCTGAGCGTGAGTGAATGTATATACCACCATCCTGATCACGAAAGGCATATTTCAGTAGAAGTGAAAAGTATATTCCAAAGAGAGTGGGAGCTAGTACACAACCTTGCTTAACTCTACTCTTGATTTCAAACTCTTCAGAAGTTTCACCATCAAACTTCATGCCTGTGTGGAACGATTCCAAAATGGACAGAAGAGGTGGTGGGCAGCCAATCTTCTTTAGTGCCTTGAACAGACCCTCACGAATGACCAAATCAAATGCCTTTGTGAGGTCGATAAAGGCAATAAACAGTGGTTGATTCTGTTCACGGCATTTTTCCTGCATTTGTCGCAATGAGAATATCATATCAATGGTAGACCGGTTCTGTCGAAAGCCACACTGTGATTCGGGATAGACTTGATCTCCTAGGACTTGAAGTCTTCGTAGAACAATTCTGGCAAATACTTTTCCAACAATACACAGAAGTGAGATACCCCTATAGTTCTTGCAGTCGCTCCGATCGCCCTTGTTCTTGTACCGTGTTGTGAAGCTTGAATCTTTGAAATCCTGTGGGACTTGTCCTTCTCGCCTGCATAGCTCTATTAGCTGGTGGATCCGTAGAGTGAGTGTGTCTTGCCCACTCCTGATAATCTCTATTGGAATCCCATCCTTACCTGGAGCCTTGCAAGATGCAAGTTCATTTATAGCACACTTAACTTCTGTTATGGTGGGAAGTGTGTCCAGATGGTCAAGAGGTGGTAGAGCCTCTATGGCGCTGAGGGCATCATCCGCTAGCCTGGTTTCACTTGAGTAAAGCTCCAAATAGTGCATCTGTCCATCTGCTGTTTCTTATCAGTGATGATTTCTCCAGTCAAGGTTTTCAATGGTGCACTTCTTTTGATCACTGGACCACAGGCTTTCTTAATTCCTTCATACATGCTTCTTATGTTTCCCTTATCACTTGCGATTTGAATGGACTCACATAACTTGATCCAATAATTATTTGCACACTGCCTGGCAGCCTTTTGCACATCCTTCCTAGCTTGCTTTAGCTCACTCAGAGTGTTACGCGTTGGTCTTTCCTTGTTTCTTAAGAGAGCTATCTTCTTCTTATCAATCAAGGGCTGCAGAGTCTGGCTGTTTGCCGCAAACCAGTCCTGCCTCTTATGATCCATAGTGCCGTTAACCCCTACGGCAGTTTTATAAAGAGTTTCCTTAAGTTGACCCCACTTTTCATTTACTGTACAATTTTCTGGTGTATCAGTGAAAGCGTCTTCAAGTTGCTGTTGAAACTGAAAGCACTTTTCATGATCGTGAGTGTTAATAATATTAATCCTGGGGCTAGATTTGTATTTAGCTGTGTAGATTCTCTTTGGTCTCAGTCTAACCCTTGCAACAACCAAAGAGTGATCCGTATCACAGTCAGCACTGTGGTAACTTCGAGTCAATGATATATGGTTCAGATGTTGTCTCCGTGTGATGATGAAGTCTAACTTGTGTCAATGGCCGAATCTTGGATGTTTCTATGTGACCGTATGCAGCTCTTTTGTTTTAAAAAAGGAAGTTGTAATACATAGGTCATTTCTGGTGCAATGCTCCAGCAGCCGTTGCCCATTTTAATTCATGCGACCGATGTTGTATTTTCCAAGGCACACTGGCCATGAACTCGAGTCCTTGCCCACACGAGCATTGAAATCACCGAGCATATAAATGTAGTCAGATTTTGGAACTGCCTTGATCACGGAGTCTAACTCCTCATAGAACGAATCCTTCACATCATCAGAGGAATCGAGTGTCGGTGCATATGCAGTAATAATGGTGGCAAAACCACAAGAGGTTGCCTAGCGCAGCGATAATAGTCTTTCATTTCCTCCTGCTGGAATTTCAATTATTCCCAGTAGCGAATTATTCACTGCAAAGCCCACACCGTGTTGCCTTTTTTCTGCCTGCCCTCTACCCTTCCAAAAAAAAGGTGTAATTGTTTTCCTTGAGTAACCCTTCCTCAGCGAGGTGTGTCTCCTGCAGGCCAGGAATATCAATGTTAAGACGATTGAGTTCGGCATCAGTCACAGTCGTTTTTCTCACATCGTAATTATTGGTCAAGTCAGAGTAAAATCCTGGACACATGGTTCTCACGTTCCAGGTTGCAAGCCGTAGCTTGTGGTTTCTATTTTTCTTTTTATTAATACCTGGCTCATTGGTTTTACAGCCTGCGATTCAGATTTTGTCCTAGTCCCAAGCACCCATTGAAGCAGGCAGGCTGTGGCGGATCAGCACCCAATTGGCCGGGGACTGCCCAGTTTGAGGCGGGCGGTAGCTGATCAGTGACACCTTAGGTGTCTTCCACCGTCAGAGGCAACGCGTGGCGCCCCATGTCTACTCCAACTGACAGGGACTTATAACCCGTAACAGTTGCCTCTCGCTTTGATTCCGAGACCGGTTAAGACCAGGGATGGAGTTATTGCTTCTCCATAGCACAATGCCTGGACTAAAATACAGAGGTCATGTGTTGCCCATGCAGCATGATCCCTCTCTCGGCCTGCCTAGTTCACTCCAGAGGAAAGGTAACACCTCTACATCTGGAACAAGACAAACTGCAGAAGCTGCCGGATCAGCAAAGCAATGCTCTAACTGTCCGCCTGTCGGAGCTTCGATTCTAGACCAGTTGCCAACCAAGGCTTAGGGCCTGGTCTGCCCTGCCATGACATTTTGTCGTTAGGTTGCATTTCCTCGCACCAGGGTAAGGCTTGTACCCTCCCAATTGCGCTCTTCCGCCCGAAGCCGTTGGCGCAATGTTGGGTGTCGGGTTTGGTAAGCGCCGCCCAACGTTCGGCGCTAACAGAAAGCAGAAATTGTAAAAAATGTCTTATCCACTCTTGCATGCAGTAGCAGATACATTGTCCCTCTATGAGTCTGTGATATAATTGTGTAGGCCTGTGATGTGATTGTGTAGGCATGTGATGTGATTGTGTAGGCATGTGCTATGTTTATGTAGGCCTGTGATATGATTGTGTAGGCCTGTGATTTGATTGTGTAGATCTGTGATATATTTGTGTAGGCATGTGATGTGATTGTGTAAGCTTGTGATATGGTTGTGTAGGCCAGTGGTATGATTATGCAGGCCTGTGGTATGATTATGCAGGTCTGTGATATGATTGTGTAGGCATGTGATATGTTTGTATAGGTATGTGATGTGATTGTGTAGACATGTGATATGATTGTGTAGGCCAGTGGTATGATTGTGCAGGCCTGTGGTATGATTGTGCAGGTCTGTGATATGATTGTGTAGGTCTGCGATATAATTGTTTTGATCTGTGATATAATTGTGTAGGTCTGTGATATGATTGTGTAGGTCTGTGATATAATTATGTATTTCTGTGATATGATTGTGTAGGTCTGTGATATGATTTTGTAGATCTGTGATATGAGTGTGTAGGTCTGTGATATGATTGTCTATTTTTGTAATATGATTGTGTAGGCATGTGATATGCTTGTGTAGGTCTGTGATATGATTGTTTAGATCTGTGATATAATTGTGTAGGCCTGTGATATGATTGTGTAGGTCTGTGATATGATTGTGTAGGCCTGTGATATGATTGTGTATTTCTGTGATATGATTGTGTATGCCTGTGATATGATTGTGTATGTCTGTGATATGATTGCGTAGGTCTGTGATATGATTGTTTAGATCTGTGATATAATTGTGTAGGCTTGTGATATGATTGTTTAGATCTGTGATATAACTGTGTAGGCCTGGGATATGATTGTGTAGGTCTGTGATATGATTGTGTATGCCTGTGATTTGATTGTGTATTTCTCCGATATGATTGTTTAGGTCTGTGATATGATTGTGTAGGTCTGTGATATGATTGTTTATTTCTGTGATATGATTGTGTAGGCCTGTGATATGATTATGTATGCCTGTGATATGACGGTGTAGACCTGTGTATATGATTGTGTAAACCTGTGATATGACGGTGTAGACCTGTGTATATGATTGTGTAGGCCTGTGATATAACTGTTTAGACCTGTGATATGATTGTGTAGGCCTGTGATATAACTGTTTAGACCTGTGATATGATTGTGTAGACCTGTGATATGACTGTTTAGACCTGTGATATGATTGTGTAGGCCTGTGATATGACTGTTTAGACCTGTGATATGATTGTGTAGGCCTGTGATATGACTGTTTAGACCTGTGATATGATTGTGTAGGCCTGTGATATGACAGTGTAGACCTGTGATATGATTGTATAAGCCTGTGATATGACTGTTTAGACCTGTGATATGATTGTGTAGGCCTGTGATATGACTGTTTGGACCTGTGATAGCATTGTCTAGGCCTGTGATGTGACTGTTTAGACCTGTGATATGAATGTGTAGGCCTGTGAGCATAGAGGAATAGGTAAGCGACGAGATCAGGCGTCGAACACGTGCCCAGTCGTGCTCTTTACAATGCTAGCGCAGTTCCCTATCAACTTAGCAGGTTATACAACATTAATAACTGGACAGATACCAGGCGCTGGCCGTAGTTACTCAGACTATGAAGGAAGGGCCATAGAACATGCATTTTGAGCAGTGATTATTCCTGTTCAGTAAAGCCATTACGTGAACTGACACATTGATGTCATCTCTGCCTTGTGTTGGAACTCGGCCAATTATTACATCCCGGTATGACGTCTTCATCACTGTCAAAATAGTTCTTTTTTAGCTGCTGTTTGTTTATTTGTTTGTTTGTTAGTTTGTTTTTAAGATTTGGGAAAAGAATCAAAGTTAGGAGGATTTCAGATGTGAGCCAGACGATGGGGGTGCTTAGCCCTGGGACAACGTAGTCAGGTCAGTCTGAGAGGCTGGCATTTGCTAGTAACACAGAATGTAGATTTTTACTGATACAGTACCCATTCAAGGCACTCGGTAAAGTTGTGAGATTGGTAATTAACTCAACCATTCCGACACGTGAATCTAACGTGGGTCTATGATGTGCCAGGGCCATCTCTTGTTGTTGGTCTGACGTGGGTTTATGATGTACCAGGGCCATTCTCTTGCTGTTGGTCTGACGTGACGTGGGTCTATGATGTGCCACGGCCATCTCTTGTTGTTGGCCTGACGTGACGTGGGTCTATGATGTGCCAGGGTCATCTCTTGTTGTTGGTCTGACGTGACGTGGGTCTATGATGTGCCAGGGCCATCTCTTGTTGTTGGCCTGACGTGGGTCTATGGTGTGCCAGGACCATCTCTTGTTGTTGGTCTGACATGGATCTATGATGTTCCAGGGCCATCTCTTGTTGTTGGTCTGACGTGGGTCTATGATGTGCCACGGCCATCTCTTTTTTTTTGGCCTGACGTGGGTCTATGATGTGCCAGGGCCATCTCTTGTTGTTGGCCTGACGTGACGTGGGTCTATGATGTGCCAGGACCATCTCTTGTTGTTGGCCTGACGTGGGTCTATGATGTGCCAGGGCCATCTCTTGTTGTTGGTCTGACATGGATCTATGATGTGCCAGGGCCATCTCTTGTTGTTGGTCTGACGTGGGTCTATGATGTGCCAGGGCCATCTCTTTTTTTGGGCCTGACGTGGGTCTATGATGTGCCAGGGCCATCTCTTGTTGTTGGCCTGACGTGACGTGGGTCTATGATATGCCAGGGCCATCTCTTGTTGTTGGTCTGACGTGACGTGGGTCTATGATGTGCCAGGGCCATCTCTTGTTGTTGGCTGACGTGGGTCTATGATGTGCCAGGACCATCTCTTGTTGTTGGTCTGACATGGATCTATGATGTGCCAGGGCCATCTCTTGTTGTTGGTCTGACGTGGGTCTATGATGTGCCAGGGCCATCTCTTTTTTTTTGGCCTGACGTGGGTCTATGATGTGCCAGGGCCATCTCTTGTTGTTGGCCTGACGTGACGTGGGTCTATGATGTGCCAGGACCATCTCTTGTTGTTGGCCTGACGTGGGTCTATGATGTGCCAGGACCATCTCTTGTTGTTGGTCTGACGTGACGTGGGTCTATAATGTGCCAGGGCCATCTCTTGTTGTTGGTCTGACGTGACGTGGGTCTATGATGTGCCAGGACCATCTCTTGTTGATGGCCTGACGTGGGTCTATGATGTGCCAGGGCCATCTCTTGTTGTTGGTCTGACGTGACGTGGGTCAATGATGTGCCAGGGCCATCTCTTGTTGTTGGTCTGACGTGACGTGGGTCTATGATGTGCCAGGACCATCTCTTGTTGTTGGCCTGACGTGGGTCTATGATGTGCCAGGACCATCTCTTGTTGTTGGCCTGACGTGGGTCTATGATGTGCCAGGACCATCTCTTGTTGTTGGTCTGACGTGGGTCTATGATGTGCCAGGACCATCTCTTGTTGTTGGTCTGACGTGACGTGGGTCTATGATGTGCCAGGGCCATCTCTTGTTGTTGGTCTGACGTGACGTGGGTCTATGATGTGCCAGGGCCATCTCTTGTTGTTGGTCTGACGTGGGTCTATGATGTGACAGGACCATCTCTTGTTGTTGGTCTGACGTGACGTGGGTCTATGATGTGCCAGGATCATCTCTTGTTGTTGGTCTGACGTGGGTCTATGATGTGCCAGGACCATCTCTTGTTGTTGGTGTAACAAGCTACGTGGAGGGTCCCAAATAGCCCGGTCACAATATTTCAAATATCTTCTATAGCCCTGGCTGGGATAGGTCTTTACCTGCCAACCCTCCTCCCGTTTTCCCTGGACACACTGTCACGCTTCCTTTCGACCTAGGGACCTATTTCCTGCAGTGTTCTTCTGGCTGACGCATAAATAACATGGCAGTCGTCAGAACAACTTGGAAGTAATTTTATTAACCTAATCAAGAACAGCACAGGAACACATAAAGGCAGATAAACAGATAGATCTACACAGACACTACACTGGTAAAGTTCCAACACAGAGCCTCAAGTCGCCACAGTCACAGATCCAGCTTCAGATACTGTCTGATCTGTCCACACACTTCTCACCAAAGATGTCCGAATCTCCTTCCTTCTCCAGCAACTGAGTGTAGGTTCAACCGGCTTTTGTAGAATCCAAGCGACTGGTGTGTTGAGGACTTCTGTTCATTGTCATCTGAATTAGTTCGGCACTAGGTCTTCACTGACCTATGAAAGGCTTTAGTGTTGCCGATAAGGTGAGGTGTTTGTGAAGGATAATGGATGGGTCCTTTTAATGTCCGGTATAAAATGGGTAGGCCCGAAAATCACTCTCAGGTTCCCTCCAGACAACAACTGCTCTCAGGCGTATGTTGTTAGAACAAAACCGGCAATGCACCAGTCATACAAACTGTCCTTGCCTCAAGACCTGCACCTTGCCTCTGTCTCAGAGTTAAGCACACCAAACCTTGAGTTGGCCTCGTTGGACATATTGGCGTTAGCCTAGAAGCACTGGTGATAATGTCCCTTAGAAGACATAGTCACTTCCCATAGAAGAGGACCCTGGAAATGATAAACAAAACCTGAGCGACTGGGCTGACTCATGTATCACACAAATACACTATATTTAATACCTGATTGACTAGGCCTGACCTGTCAGGTAGCCCCTGGATTGGCCACGTCCGGGTTTGAGTAGACCTCCAGCTGGACGAAGTCCGGTTGTCTTTTTGGCCACAAGACACACCCTCCACACTCATACCAAGCCTTTATTATGATTGGGCACATTCATTCCCATGCTTCCCTCTCACTTGCAAACCATGCCTTTCTCACCCGCAAGATCTTGTGGTGTGGTGCGCCCAGTAATCTGTGTGTTACATCTCATTACCTAATAGTATAGTAATGGGGTTGTATGGCACGCAGTGTAGTTCCCCACTCCCTGCAAGAATAGGAAAGAAGATACTACCCCCTCCCGGCTCTGCTCTTGTTTGAGCTGTCGCCGCAATGTACCAGCAGTTCCCCACAGAACACATAGATTTAGCGGAATGCAGGTTCTCTAAATGAGATAAAGAAGTCCATTATCTTCCCTACATCATCCTATCTAGTAACAGATGAAAGAGATAGTCCTGTGAATGGCCTCTTCTGGCTCAAGAAGATAGATCAGAGATTGGTGTACCCCATCCCCAAGAATACCATAGCCATCCACTGAGTATATACAACAGAAAGATGACAATCTATCCAATTCAAGCCGTAGACAGAAAGATAGCAACAGCTCATCTGACGCCAAGAACAAATGAAATCCTCTTGGGAGATATATGGTTCAGATTCACTTCCCCGGCTATGCCAAGGACAAGACGCGCAGCCAGATCGGCTAACGGTCACCCAACTCGTCATTGGTTATGATTGGCCTTTCGCCAATTCATCTTCCCCTTCAACACATTGTATATTTATAACTCCATGTTTGGCTGGAGTACCCACAACCCAAGCCCTACCTTTCTTCACCACTTCAGTAGGATGTTGCATCTCTGTCCCAATCTTCAAATCGACTTGACAAGATGCCACTATCCAACGGTAGGTGTGTACACGGCCATGAATTGCTTAGCAGCCGCACCAGCGCACATTTGGCGCAAGGCGCTCCATCGGGTTTACCCGATGTGAAAGACATTGGCTACTTGCTCCATGTAAAGATTGTGATAGGAAGATAACCCAAAGAACCATCTTTCATGGAGATTTGAGAGAACAAGAGAACTGAGAGCTTCCGAAAGCCGTTTCCCCCCTGTCTACCCAAAATAAAAGAATGCATAAGGACATGGACCACTGGCGTTTCGCTACATAGGCCCCCTCTTAAGAAAGTCGAACCCTACGAACTTTCTACTGTCAGTGGTTCTGTTCGAATGACCCCACCTTCACATTCAACCATAGGATGCCGTGATAAAAAATCTGCTCCCACATTCTCCCTTCCGGGGATGTATTCGACCGTGAACTGATACGGTTGTAGGAGCAATGACCATCTCATCAACCTCGCGTTCAGTTTCTTAGAAGTTGCCAAGAACGTCAGAGGTTGATGGTCGGACTGCACTTTGAACTGGACTCCATACAGATAAGGTTGAAATTTCTGTACCGCCCACACTAGAGCTAGACATTCCCGTTCGACGGTGGAATAATTCCGTTCGGCGGGTAACAGTTTTCTACTGGCATACGCCACCGGACACAACACCGAAGGATTATCTCGCCCTTCCTGCAACAGAGTTGCTCCAATCCCTATGTTACTCGCGTCGGTTCTCAGAACAAACGTTTTCTCCAAATTCGGGAGTTGCAGGACTGGCCTATCCACCAACGCCTGTTTCAGCTTCCCATAAGCCTCTTCACAGCTCGGGGTCCAGACTATAGGATCTGGCGATCCTTTCTTCAGGGTTTCGGTTAACGGCGCTCCAATTTCGTTGAACTTTGGAATGAATTTCTGGTAAAACCCACACAGAGACAAGAAAGACCTAACATCCTTTTTGGATTTAGGACGGGGTGCGAGACGGACCTTCTCAATATTCTTTTCTTCCGGTACCAGTCCCCCTGGGGTAATAGTGTGTCCCAGAAATTCCAAGGATTGATATCCAATCATGCATTTGGCTGGACGGGCGGTTAACCCCTCCTCTTTCAATCTTATGAAGATCTTTTCCAAGGATTTCAGGTGATCTTTCAGATTGTCAGACGCGATGAGAATATCATCCATAAACGAGACGACAGAGGGATCCCTTAAAGGGTCTAATAACTTTCTCATCATGCGTGTGAACACACTGGGCGCATTGCTCAGCCCAAAAGGCATCACCTTAAATTCGTAATGGCCACTCGGAGTACTGAAAGCGAGCATGGGCCGAACCTCAGGCTTCACAGGGATCTGATAATATCCCCGGCTTAAATCAATTTTTGAGAAGTACTTTGCCCTATTTAATCTGGCAAACAATTGATTTGTGTTTGGTAACGGCTCAACTTGGAATGTCGTACAACTATTTAAATGCCTGTAATCAATACATAAGCGGTGTTCCCCGCTTGGCTTCCTAAACAAGACAACCCCGGCATTATAAGGAGAAGTCGAAGGAGTGATGATGTCGTCGTCCAGAAGCTTCTGGATTTCAGTTTCCAGGGCCTTCTCTTTCGAAAATGGCACTGGATATATTTTCTGTCGAACGGGGTCTTGGGTAGTCAGAGTCATATCAAACTCGACCAACCCTGTCCGCCCTGGCCGATCGGTAAGAATCTGCTGATGGGACTCCAACACACGGATGACACGGTCTGTTTCTTCAGCCGACAGATCAGGATTTATATGTACATCCCTATAGGTTTCCCCAGGGTGTAATGGATACCCCCTATCCGTTTCTTCGCCCGATTCAGTTTCCATCGCGACCACCATAGTCATGAGTGGGAGAGAAGTACCATCAGATCGTTCTTCATACTTTTTGAGAAGGTTAATGTGGAAGATTTTGGATTTCCCCCTGATCCGGATGGCATAGTTGGTGCGGGAGACAATCCTTTCCACCGGGAAAGGCCCCTGCCAACCAATCTCGAGTTTATTGGAACCTACTGGAAGTAACAACAGAACCCGATCCCCCACCGTAAGAGACCTATCTTTCGTCCTTCTATTGTAGTAGGCCGCGTGTCTCTTTCTGGCCGCCCTCAGATTCTGAGCTGCCAAAGCCCAACCCGTCTGGAGTTTCTTCTTTAACTCTTCGACGTATTTATATGAGGATACAGCTTCTTCAGAAGTTTCCTCCTCTGTCCAACATCTCAATAAGGCTTCTAAGGGACCCTTGATTGGCCTCCCGAATAGTAGAGTGGCTGGAGGCAACCCGGTCGACCCATGGGGAACCTCCCGATAGGCGAACAAGGCGGCTGAGATATACTCATCCCATCTGTCTGGTTTCTCTTGTGCCAGCTTCCGAAGCATGGTCATCAAGGTACCATTAAACCTCTCCACTTGCCCATTAGACTGAGGGTGATACGGGCTTGTGTGAATGTGGTTGGTCTGGAAGATACGAAAGACTTCTTCCATCAGCTTACCACAGAACTGAGACCCATTGTCCGTTAGGATCTGGTTGGGAAATCCTAACCTAGTAAAGGTCTCCATCAGTGCATCAGCCACTCGCTTAGAGTCGATTGTGGCCAAAGGTATCGCCTCGCCCCACATGGAACAGCAATCCACCATCGTGAGAATGTACTTATTCCTCTTCCTAGTCCTAGGAAGAGGACCAACAAGATCGATGGCAACTCTCTCGAAAGGAGAGTTCATAATGGGCATGTCTCCCAGAACTACCGGAGCTGTCCAGTGTTTTGGTGCCACACGCTGGCACTCTGGGCACGACTTGACGTACCTACGCACGTCTCCAGTCATCCCTGGCCAGTAGTAATGGCAGGAAATGCGCTGGAGAGTTGCCCCGACACCCATATGTCCACTGAAAGAAATGGTGTGTCCCATATGAAGAAGCTGTTCCCGATAAGCCTTAGGAACCACCAGCTGTCCATGCTGGTGATCCTCCACTCCGGCTCTCCGGTACAGTAACCGATTCTTCATATAATACTGACCCCGTCTTGGTGGGTCAGAACCTTTTGGCAACTGGTTGAAGCAAGGTTGCAAAGTAGCATCCTGGCTTTGAGCAGCTCGTAACTCCCCAGGCAAGGGATTCACAATCAAGGCCGGCGTCTGCTCATCCTCCAATTGAGATCTGGTTTGCATTGCCCCTACGTACATGGGTTCGGTTGGAATCCCTAGAAAGACGTAGCGACAACCCAAGATCATTGGGAAGATAGGATCTAGCAGAACGGCTGCCTGTATAGTGCCGGTAACATATTTTGATTTGATGTCCACCTTCGCAATTGGAAGAGACATCGCTACCGCACTCTTTGTCGCCGTTTGAATCTCAATAGATTCCCCGGTTAGCTGCTCTGGGCTCACTAAATGTGATGAAATTACAGCCTCAAACTGCAGACCTGTGTCGTAGAGACACTCAACTGGTTGACCGTTCACAAGTACCGTTTCTACTACTGGTGGTTTTTCTAAATCTTTGTTCCCAAGATCCCTCCCTTCTACCTCCTTGTGAGACCCTTCCCCGGTTTCTACAAGACAAGCAGCATAGTGAGAGTCTTTCTGTTTACGCCGGCAATCTACCGTATTGTGTGTGGGAGATTTGCAATAGGCGCACCACTTTTCACTCCACTTTCTTTTAGGAGATCCAGGTGGACTCTTACCAGAGGGTTTCTTACTAGGAACTTTATCGAAACGCCAGTGGTCCATGTCCTTATGCATTCTTTTATTTTGGGTAGACAGGGGGGAAACGGCTTTCGGAAGCTCTCAGTTCTCTTGTTCTCTCAAATCTCCATGAAAGATGGTTCTTTGGGTTATCTTCCTATCACAATCTTTACATGGAGCAAGTAGCCAATGTCTTTCACATCGGGTAAACCCGATGGAGCGCCTTGCGCCAAATGTGCGCTGGTGCGGCTGCTAAGCAATTCATGGCCGTGTACACACCTACCGTTGGATAGTGGCATCTTGTCAAGTCGATTTGAAGATTGGGACAGAGATGCAACATCCTACTGAAGTGGTGAAGAAAGGGTCCTCTTCTATGGGAAGTGACTATGTCTTCTAAGGGACATTATCACCAGTGCTTCTAGGCTAACGCCAATATGTCCAACGAGGCCAACTCAAGGTTTGGTGTGCTTAACTCTGAGACAGAGGCAAGGTGCAGGTCTTGAGGCAAGGACAGTTTGTATGACTGGTGCATTGCCGGTTTTGTTCTAACAACATACGCCTGAGAGCAGTTGTTGTCTGGAGGGAACCTGAGAGTGATTTTCGGGCCTACCCATTTTATACCGGACATTAAAAGGACCCATCCATTATCCTTCACAAACACCTCACCTTATCGGCAACACTAAAGCCTTTCATAGGTCAGTGAAGACCTAGTGCCGAACTAATTCAGATGACAATGAACAGAAGTCCTCAACACACCAGTCGCTTGGATTCTACAAAAGCCGGTTGAACCTACACTCAGTTGCTGGAGAAGGAAGGAGATTCGGACATCTTTGGTGAGAAGTGTGTGGACAGATCAGACAGTATCTGAAGCTGGATCTGTGACTGTGGCGACTTGAGGCTCTGTGTTGGAACTTTACCAGTGTAGTGTCTGTGTAGATCTATCTGTTTATCTGCCTTTATGTGTTCCTGTGCTGTTCTTGATTAGGTTAAT
Source organism: Cepaea hortensis (assembly GCA_963921405.1). Lineage (NCBI taxonomy): Eukaryota > Metazoa > Mollusca > Gastropoda > Stylommatophora > Helicidae > Cepaea > Cepaea hortensis. The sequence continues at coordinate 83,064,961 of OY992876.1, forward strand.
AAAATTACTTCCAAGTTGTTCTAACGACTGCCATGTTATTTATGCGTCAGCCAGAAGAACACTGCAGGAAATAGGTCCCTAGGTCGAAAGGAAGCGTGACAGTGTGTCCAGGGAAAACGGGAGGAGGGTTGGCAGGTAAAGACCTATCCCAGCCAGGGCTATAGAAGATATTTGAAATATTGTGACCGGGCTATTTGGGACCCTCCACGTAGCTTGGTCTGACGTGACGTGGGTCTATGATGTGCAAGGGCCATCTCTTATTGTTGGTCTGACGTGACGTGGGTCTATGATGTGCCAGGGCCATCTCTTGTTGTTGGTCTGACGTGACGTGGGTCTATGATGTGCCAGGGCCATCTCTTGTTGTTGGTCTGACGTGACGTGGGTCTATGATGTGCCAGGGCCATCTCTTGTTGTTGGTCTGACGTGACGTGGGTCTATGATGTGCCAGGACCATCTCTTGTTGTTGGTCTGACGTGACGTGGGTCTATGATTTGCCAGGGCCATCTCTTGTTGTTGGTCTGACGTGGGTCTATGATGTGCCACGGCCATCTCTTGTTGTTGGTCTGACGTGACGTGGGTCTATGATGTGCCAGGGCCATCTCTTGTTGTTGGTCTGACGTGGGTCTATGATGTGCCAAGGCCATCTCTTGTTGTTGGCCTGACGTGACGTGGGTCTATGATGTGCCAGGGCCATCTCTTGTTGTTGGTCTGACGTGGGTCTATGATGTGCCAAGGCCATCTCTTGTTGTTGGCCTGACGTGACGTGGGTCTATCATGTGCCAGGGCCATCTCTTGTTGTTGGTCTGACGTGGGTCTATGATGTGCCAGGGCCATCTCTTGTTGTTGGTCTGACGTGACGTGGGTCTATGATGTGCCAGGGCCATCTCTTGTTGTTGGTCTGACGTGACGTGGGTCTATGATGTGCCAGGGCCATTTCTAGTTGTTGGCCTGACGTGACGTGGGTCTATGATGTGCCAGGGCCATCTCTTGTTGTTGGTCTGACGTGACGTGGGTCTATGATGTTCCAGGACCATCTCTTGTTGTTGGTCTGACGTGGGTCTATGATGTGCCAAGGCCATCTCTTGTTGTTGGCCTGACGTAGGTCTATGATGTGCCAGGGCCATCTCTTGTTGTTGGTTTGACGTGGGTCTATGATGTGCCGGGGCCATCTCTTGTTGTTGGCCTGACGTGGGTCTATGATGTGCCAGGGTCATCTCTTGTTGTTGGTCTGACGTGGGTCTATGATGTGCCAGGGCTATCTCTTGTTGTTGGTCTGACGTGACGTGGGTCTATGATGTGCCAGGGCCATCTCTTGTTGTTGGTCTGACGTGGGTCTATGATGTGCCAGGGCTATCTCTTGTTGTTGGTCTGACGTGACGTGGGTCTATGATGTGCCAGGGCCATCTCTTGTTGTTGGTCTGACGTGGGTCTATGATGTGGTCTATGATGTGCCAGGGTCATCTCTTGTTGTTGGTTTGACGTGGGTCTATGATGTGCCGGGGCCATCTCTTGTTGTTGGTCTGACGTGGGTCTATGATGTGCCAGGGCTATCTCTTGTTGTTGGTCTGACGTGACGTGGGTCTATGATGTGCCAGGGCCATCTCTTGTTGTTGGTCTGACGTGGGTCTATGATGTGCCAGGGCCATCTCTTGTTGTTGGCCTGACGTGACGTGGGTCTATGATGTGCCAGGGCCATCTCTTGTTGTTGGTCATAAAGCACGGAGGAAAAGGTGGACAGACTCCCGCCTCTTAGCGGACGACAAGCGCAGGCGTGAACCCTCGTCAGGGACATCAGTGTGACATCAGCGCAACTTTCATGTGATTACACTAACGTTTCATCCAAAGTTAAGAGATTAAGTCTGGGATAATAGAGCTGGAGTAGGCTGAAGGAATAGAACTATACTTGTTATCATTTTACACATTTTAGAAGGCAACATTGTACGACGCGAAGTGATAACCTTTTTCTTGCGACGTGGACACATGATGATGATGTCACATGTGTTATGTCTTACACAATACCATATACCACCACCAATAGAAGACTGCCGTGTCTCTGCTAGTGTGTTCACTGTGGCGGCCATTTTGAAACCAACGTGTGTAGTCTTGTTGTTCTTTAGAACTCCCATGTTACAATAGATCTCATCTCATCATGTTCCTCTTGTACCTTGCGATGTCGAGGTGAAGTATAAACATCGTGAGAGTGCCCGATTATGGGCTTAATATATCGATATTCCCATGGACTCTGCTATTCTCTCCGTCCAACGTTTACGTGGTCGGCCTCTTCCTCTGTTTCCATCTGGTCTGTACATCATTGCTTGTTGTGGTATGCTGTTGACTGGTAGCCTACTTGCATGGCCAAACCATTTGACTTGCTGTTTTCTGATAAAATCTAGTGCTGCTTTAACCCCCACTTTAGTCCTGATTTCTTCATTTCTGATCTTATCTCTTGTTGATACGTTGAGTATTCTTCTCAAGAATCTAATTTCTATTGTTGTGATTTTTCTTTTCTCTTTTTCTGTCATTGTCCAGGTTTGGCATTGGTAGCATAGAGTTGGTAGGAAGATCGTATTATAAAGTGCTTTCTTAGTAGTTATTGATACATGTTTGTTCTTTAGTATTGGTGCAATTTGTCCAATGAGTTGGTTTGCCTTATTGCATCTATTTTCGTTCTCGTCTTCTGATCTGCTATTTGATGATATTATACTTCCTAGCTACTTGAAACTCTTTACTTGTTTCAAGGGATGTTCGTTTAGGTGAATTGTTGTTGTTTTTTCTTCTTTAGTTATAGTCATTACCTCTGTTTTACTTGTGCTAATTTTCATGTTATGTTTCCTACACATTTCGTTTAGACCAGTGTTTCCCAACCTTTTTTGTACCATGCCCCACTTAAGCCTTTCTAAAATTCATATTGCCCCCCTCCCCCGCCCCATGCCCCCCCCCCCCTCAACATATACATTATTTTTAATATTCAAGAATTGAAATGTTCACTAAAGAAACTTCAATGATAGGTTTTAGGAAGAAATCACTAGGTAATTATTGAGCAAACACAGTAAGTAAATTTTCAAAACATATAATGGGGAACTGAAATTCAAGTACAAAATAATTTTAATGAAAGATTTTTCTATATTATTTTAATTATTAGTAATTATTTATTATTTAAATTTAGTGAGATCCTTGCGCTTGATCCTTGCTGCAAAGAGATCTTATGTCAGGTTCCAATTTAGTTAACTTCAGTCTCAAGTCTCCCTGTTTTGTTATATTCAGTCGATTTCTTCCATTTTCGAATTGCCCCCCTTAAGAGTCAAATTTCCCCCCTGTGGGGCGTGGGCCCCACGTTGGGAAACACTGGTTTAGACTATTCACGTGGTCTTGTAATTCAGCTTCTGATTTTTGCTATTAGTGCTTGGTCATCCGCAAACAGGAGTTCTCTAATGGTTAGATTTGCAGATGGTTCTTCTTCTGTGTTCTCGTCATGCGGTGTTCTTGCGGTCTCTGTTTGGCTGGTTTCTTTACATATGTTGTCTATATACGTTATGAACAGAGAAGGGACAGGACACAACCTTGTCTTACTCCGGAACTTATGGTGAAGGGTTCTGAGTGTCCTTCAGTTGCTCTCACTATGCATTCACTGTTGTTATATAAGCTTCTACATAGGTTTGTTAGATGTGCACTCACACCATATTGTTTAAGGATTTCCCACAGCAAGTTTCTATCTACTCTATCAAATGCCTTTTCTTGAACGACAAAGGCTAAGTCGAGTGTTTCATTGAATTCGATTGATTTTTCTATAAGTTGTCTAAGAGCAAAAATGGCATGTGTGCATCTTTTGGTTTTTCCTAAATCCAAGTTGCGTTACAATAGATCAAGTTATGTAAATAGTTTATATCTGATCTTTTACGTGTATCTGATGTCCTTAGAACTACCATGCTACAAATAATCAAGTTATTTCAATAGTTGATATCTGATATGTCGGACTTGCGCGAGGTAATAGTAACACGGGGTTGTGAGTGCAGAGAATGAGCAGCGGGCCGCACAGAGTTTGAGGTGCAACAACTGATCCAGGGCAACACACATCGAAGTGACATAGTGATCTACAGTACACTGATGGGTCGGTGGTGAGAAACAGGCGTAGTGGCTGGGGTTTCATCGCAAAGGCTAATGGACGATGTTTAGTCAGTTAGTCAGTCGCGGTTCCAACTTCACGGCAAAGGGTTTCCCCATCATGCTCCACTCCTGCGCCAGTGAATATCATACAAACTGCACCTCACTGTCCCGTGTGAAAAATGGAACAAGCAGGAGTCTCGACAAACCAACAGCCTGTACAGTATACTATTCATAATGTCGCTGCCAGTATGTCAATACAGAAGTCCGCCACGAAAAATGCAGTTCATCGTCGATGGAAGCGGCAATCACTAGAAAACCAGCAGCCACATATTACTACCTCAGGCAAACCCAGTTATCTCAGCAACCAGCGGCCGCCATTTTTCCGAACATTAATTTCACGTCACAAACAACCGCGGAGAGATGTAAAAACACTCCACCAGCCCGAACAGGGATACTGTGCATAATACCGCTGCCAGAATGCCAACACAAAAGATATTTGAAAAAGGAGAGTCTGGCATATGAGACTATAACCCCTAGCATGAGAATGGAGGTTGAATCAATAACAACAGCCTCCCGATGGTTCGAGAAGACCGCTGCAACACACATTGTATTCATTGCGGACTCACGGAGTATGCTTAGTAAGGTGGAGAAAGAAATGTTTCGTGTAGAATGGCTTGCCTCGCTTCAGAGGTCCCAGATTGTGAGAATTGTATGGATTTTCTGCCCTGGTCATGCGGGAGTGTGGGTGAATTGACAGGCTGGCAGGGAATACACCTCTTGGTGGCTCCCCAAGGTGGACAGCTCCCACGGCTGTGGAGTGGACAAGGCAAGCCAGACAGCGAATCATACTACAGCCACCGCCAGCTTACTGTGGGCAACCCGGGAATGAGATAGCAGGCCGCCTTGCAAGACACGGAGGAGAATGTCAACACGGCTATAATGAAGTCGCATAACTCTGAGAAGAACCCCCGGGAAGGTTAACCCGGTCAACAAATGCCCGCAGAAGTCGGATGTGTCGGCCTAACGGCGCAAGAACGCAGCTCTGCTGTAAACAGACACAACGCAATCATGTTCGGGAAGAAAAAATAAAAACTCTGGATGAACGAAGAAGAAGAAGAAGAAGAAGAAGAAGAAGAAGAAGAAGAAGAAGAAGAAGAAGAAGAAGAAGAAGAAGAAGAAGAAGAAGAAGAAGAAGAAGAAGAAGAAGAAGAAGAAGAAGAAGAAGAAGAAGAAGAAGAAGAAGAAGAAGAAGCAGAAGCAGAAGCAGAAGAAGAAGAAGAAGAAGAAGAAGAAGAAGAAGAAGAAGAAGAAGAAGAAGAAGAAGAAGAAGAAGAAGAAGAGAAGAAGAAGAAGAAGAAGAAGAAGAAGAAGAAGAAGAAGAAGAAGAAGAAGAAGAAGAAGAAGAAGAAGAAGAAGAAGAAGCAGAGGCAGAAGAAGAAAAGAAGAAGAAGAAGAGAAGAAGAAGAAGAAGAAGAAGAAGAAGAAGAAGAAGAAGAAGAAGAAGAAGAAGAAGAAGAAGAAGAAGAAGAAGAAGAAGCAGAGGCAGAGCAGAAGAAGAAGAAGAAGAAGCAGGAGGCAGAAGAAGAAGAAGAAGAAGAAGAAGAAGAAGAAGAAGAAGAAGAAGAAGAAGAAGAAGAAGAAGAAGGAAGAAGAAGAAGAAGAAAGAAGAAGAAGAAGAAGAAGAAGAAGAAGAAGAAGAAGAAGAAGAAGAAGAAGAAGAAGAAGAAGAGAAGAAGAAGAGGAAGAAGAAAGAAGAAGAAGAAGAAGAAGAAGAAGAAGAAGAAGAAGAAGAAGAAGAAGAAGAAGAAGAAGAAGAAGAAGAAGAAGAAGAAGAAGAAGAGAGCAGAAGAGAAGAAGAAGAAGAAGAAGAAGAAGAAGAAGAGAAGAAGAAGAAGAAGAAGAAGAAGAAGAAGAAGAAGAAGAAGAAGAAGAAGAAGAAGAGAAGAAGAAGAAGAAGAAGAAGAGGAGAAGAAGAGAAGGAAGAAGAAGAAGAAGAAGAAGAAGAAGAAGAAGAAGAAGAAGAAGAAGAAGAAGAAGAAGAAGAAGAGGAAGAAGAAGAAGAAGAAGAAGAAGAAGAAGAAGAAGAAGAAGCAGAGGCAGAAGAAGAAGAAGAAGAAGAAGAAGAAGAAGAAGAAGAAGAAGAAGAAGAAGAAGAAGAAGAAGCAGAGGCAGAAGAAGAAGAAGAAGAAGAAGAAGAAGAAGAAGAAGAAGAAGAAGAAGAAGAAGAGAAGAAGAAGAAGAAGAAGAAGAAGAAGAAGAAGAAGAAGAAGAAGAAGAAGAAGAAGAAGAAGAAGAAGCAGAGGCAGAGGCAGAAGAAGAAGAAGAAGAAGCAGAGGCAGAAGAAGAAGAAGAAGAAGAAGAAGAAGAAGAAAGAAGAAGAAGAAGAAGAAGAAGAAGAAGAAGAAGAAGAAGAAGAAGAAGAAGAAGAAGAAGAAGAAGAAGGAAGAAGAAGAAGAAGAAGAAGAAGAAGAAGAAGAAGAAGAAGAAGAAGAAGAAGAAGAAGAAGAAGAAGAAGAAGAAGAAGAAGAAGAAGAAGAAGAAGAAGAAGAAGAAGAAGAAGAAGAAGAAGAAGAAAGAAGAAGAAGAAGAAGAAGAAGAAGAAGAAGAAGAAGAAGAAGAAGAAGAAGAAAAGAAGAAGAAGAAAGAAGAAGAAGAAGAAGAAGAAGAAGAAGAAGAAGAAGAAGAAGAAGAAGAAGAAGAAGAAGAAGAAGAAGAAGAAGAAGAAGAAGAAGAAGAAGAAGAAGAAGAAGAAGAAGAAGAAGAAGAAGAAGAAGAAGAAGAAGAAAAGAAGAAGAAGAAGAAGAAGAAGAAGAAGAAGGAAGAAGAAAGAAGAAGAAGGAAGAAGAAGAAGAAGAAGAAGAAGAAGAAGAAGAAGAAGAAGAAGTGCGATCCAGGTTTTCAGGTACTGACAGAATCACCCAAACAGCCTCCATTTTCCTGCACCGCATAGAACAATGTCCGTGTACTGACTGATACAAGCTGTTGGAGATCGCTAGATGTGGAGAAGCATGATCGCCCAGGCCAGTTGGCAAGGCACATGGTGATGATATCCATTATTATAATCCTCATCATAACTATGTAAAATGACATAATGTGACGGTTAGTGACTGCTGTGTTGATTTCTCTAACAGCGTCTTCGTTTACAAGATGAAGTGGCCAGTATAATAAAGTCCGGTCCCCGATCTTGAGAAAAAAATTCCTCCATGTATAATATTCATTG